>JASDQU010339397.1:1726-12407 GCA_032191745.1 Picea mariana
CTTACAGGTCCAAATTGGTCTCAATGGGAAGGCGTGATCCAAAAAGGATCCAGAGAAGGCTAAAAACAACTCAAAATGCATAGAAGCAACTCAGAATACTCAGAATGGCTTTAGTAGACAACAAAATGGAAAAAATTAAAAGTTCCCAAAACTCAGATAAAATGACATGATCGTGAAGAGTGCGTCACAAGATTTTTAACAGCATAAACAACTTGTCAAACGAAGTTACAGATCAAAAGATATAAGCAGTCAAATTTTTGGTCAACCTAGCCCAATCAGTAGGGATGGGTCAACATCTGTACTGCTGACGTCAACATCAGTACAGATGACTTCAGCATTTGTACAACCTACATGGAAAGCGTAGAGGGTGACATGTGTCATGATGATTTCAGCATGATGTCAGCGTGCCATGTGGCAGTACCAGAGGTTGCCACGTGTCACTCAGATTTTGACATTTTAGGGCCCCATGTGGATGAGTAAAAAAGTGCCACATGGCACCTCCAGGTGATGCCATGTGGCACCACCCAGAAGGCGCCATGTGTCTCGAGATGATGTCAGTGCACATGTTGACAAATCAGAGGATTCCACGTGGCCCAATAGGGAGGCACCACGTGGCACCCTCGAAATGCACAAGGAGGCCTCGTGACCAAAAAGTTATATATATATATATATATAAACCGACCGCAAAATATGGCGACAGTTCTGCCAAAACTAGTGGCATATTCCTCCAGCCACCAAACTAATCGTCACCAGAATCTTCACCGAGATCTTTGCCAGTTTAGTAGCATTCCGCCAAAACGTTCGCCATTTTTAGCAAAAACCGCCAATTAAATCTGCCAAAGCCACCGCCAGACTTAGCGGAACACGCCAAAAGGGGGAGTCCATGGGATTCAACCCCAGAACCTCCCCAACAACCAGCGCCTAAACTTAGCTCCACTAACCATCATGCCAACTTCCTCATTATTGCATAACCGCTGGAAAAATTGTATAAGAAGGGGGTCTCGACTAGAGTTCAAACACACAAGACATGAGAGTGGAGAACCAAGCGCGTCCGTACGAAATCGTATGGAATTTTATAGAATAGTAAGGATTTTGGCATGATTTTCGAGTTTTTTATCATTTATTGTAGGAGAAGTGGCACACAAACTGAGGCATGGGTGCCTCTTGGATCAAAAAGTGTCCGACTCAGATCGAGGCATGGAGACAATCACTTTTCGGTAAAACGACGCCATGAACACAGTGGTGGTGTTAGTTTTCTGATCTGATCAAAGCTTCTATAGCTTAACTCCAGAATGAGGTATACTTATGTATTTTGCCCAATTCTTTTGTGGAGTTAATAAAAAGACCTACCCATTTGAGAGCAAGACCCGGAGACGTAGTCCACCAAGGATGAAATCCGTTATCAAGTTCTTTGTGTTCATATTGCATGATTATGTCTCTTTCCTTTTGAGATTTTCCTTCTTTCTGTTGTACTTTAGTTTATGCTCATTTAATACAGTTCTTTAATAAGTCACCTGACGAAAAGATCCCAGATCACATTCAGCCTCTCCTTCGTGAAATTTTCTTCAATGATTATTTTAGTGCATTCAAGGCTTACCAAAAGTATCCTCGTGGTGAATTATAACAACTCCTGGAGGGGCATTTAGCAAATAATTGGTTCATAGAAATTAAAAAAGGTTTTATAAGTTATGTCACAAAGATTGAGTTAAAGAATAGTGGGGAAAAATGTTTTTTCCATGCCACTGTTGGTCCTATGAATTATAGTTTCTTTGGATACAAGAAATTTGGCATTGGGGATCAAGTGAAGACCAATAAAGTCTCCATGCAAATTACAAAACAATATTTATAGCACCAATGCAATGCATTAATCTCGATTGTATATCATCACCAATGGTGTGGATTGTAACGTCCCTATCTTAACCCTAATCTATTTGTAACAAATCATGATTAATGATGGTTTTATCCCAACTTGGAATCATGTACATGGTAAATGAAATACATATCATTCATGAACATTGTAAATGAAATACATATTATTTAATAAAATAAAGCTAAGCATGGAGCAATAGTACTCGCCATGATACCACAAAAGGGAATAGTGAGGGGATTAGAGGGGCTTCATCATGCTACGGAATCCCAAGTTACCCTACTAAATTATTTTGGGAATAATCAGTATAATTCTCTTTTTCCAGGTAAACAGTTAATAAAGGGGGTTGGTAGTTGAACAACCAAGCACCCACAATAAATGAAGGAATGGAGGACTAGGTGGATGGTGGAAGAATGTTAGCCAAGGGTACAAAAACACCACCTCGTTTACTGAGATTGACTCATGAGTTCCTCTGACACAAGCAAGGGGGAAGATCAAGAACCTTCCAGAGAGGATAGAGAAAGAAGAAAGAAACCGATGGGGGTGCATAAAAAGATTGGATGGTGGAAGAATCTAGTATTAGGAGAGCACTGAAGTGTGTAGAATGTTGGAGAGTGCTCAGAGCTAGGAAGAACCCATTAACAAAGAAAAGAAAGAGAGTTGCGGTATTCATGAAGAGAACCCTGAAATCGACATAGGATGAGAGGGCCATGAGCTTCATGCGTGCAGAGTAATGGAAATTACTCCCTTGTGCTGAGATAAATCTAGATGGGAAGGCATATGAGAAACCTCGTGGGGGCCTTGGGCATGGAGGGTATGGGGGTTTCAGTCAATGTTTTTCTATGAAGGAGAGTGGCCTTCACACTTGCAATCAATCTGAGAGACTAAATGTTCCATTGGTGCTATCATGGTCTAGCACAAGGGTCGCTAGTTGCAGAGAGGACTAGTGCATCTAAGCCTATGGTTGGATGGAAAAGTGCTCACCCTCAGTCATTTTGGATGGTTGGAAACTTGTAACAAATAATTTTTCTGTGTGCTCTCATATATGTTCTGTAATATATGTAAATATGCATGGTTGTGAAAATAATATAATTTCATAGTTATGAGTAGTAATTATGTAATGAAAGGAAATAATTGTATGTTKTGTTTCTTGTATATACAMTTTATYTTCTATTGCCTATGAATATATCTATGAGGTTCCTGAATGCATAGTGTTTCATTGATTGGTTGTTTCCCTTTAGAAATTCAGTAGGAGAGGAATCGAGTCATCAGATCCTTTTCCTCTCAGAATATTGTAATGGGATGCCTTATGGAAAACCCAAGATCTGGATTGAACTATCAATTTGCAAAGTCGATAGAGAATAGATAGAGTCCTTTATGGGCCTAAGGAAGAAAGCTGGGTTCAAATATGCCTTGGTGCATGAGTAGTTAAAAATAATCCTGTAATGGAGCCTTATGGTGGAACCATGAGTATGGAACCTTGTTATGGGAATCCAATAGCTTTGTAGACTCCATACTTTTGGACGATTATACAAGTTTACCAATCATGCAACTTTAGACCTGATTCTTATATGGACTATAAGATTAGGGAGATATCAACCTTCAGATATTTCGGGAAAGCGTTTTTGGGAGGATCTATTCAAGAGTCATATGGTAACATGGCATTCTGAGGAGGTGAGTCTGAAAGCAGTGACCCAAGTTAATCAACATGCACTTTTAATCTCGAAATGGATATAATCCATTAAATCAGACATATCTCAACTGTTAGATCTATCAGATTCAAGTGACACTATTAATGAGTGTGAAACTTAAAAACATGCTAAAGATCTATACCTTGATCAATGTAGATTTACCATCGTTCGATCTAGTGGACGAGCATGTTGTCTCAGAAGGACTCATTCAATAAGATTTTTCTAATGGGTGAGTCCAATGGTGAATGCCACATCAACAAATGGTGTTGGAAGTGCCAGGTCAAATCATTGAGTCAACATGCTTCATTGGTATGCCATGTCATAGGACACGTCAGTTGAGTGACCCGTCAACAGGGTCATGGTGGAAGGTCATAGGACAAATGCCACATGGAAAGGACAAGTGCCAAACTATAGTGAATTCTGGACGAAGTGAGGGCCTATTATCGATCAAACACTTGTAAGCCAAAAAATAACTAGGATCATTGATCACGGTTGATCTCGACTGTCAGATTATTCGAGAGATTTCTTTCACAAAGTCTCATTCGGGGAGACTTGTGGTAAATTGACCTTTCAAAGAGGGGAGCCCGATAGCCTATGGTTGAGCAGTAGGTGAAAACTTGTCATTGGGAGTTAGATCTCAGGAAGGCTCGATTGGGAGAATTCCATTGGAAAGATTTACGTAGGATAATTTTTTGAAGGGATGAGTCTGATGGAGAAATCCTGATAGGCTTGCGGGTTTCGGACTTCTGAAAGAATCGTGAAAGTGGTGAATTATCCATCCCAATGGGGATTTCTTGAACAAACGGATATGATAGTGTTGTGGGATTTGGACTTCGGAAATATTCGTGAGCATGGCAAGTTGATGCCCTGATGGGGATTTTATGATGAAGGTGATTCTGATAGCCTTGTGGGATTCAAAATCCTGATGGCCTGTGTTTGATGGTTTAGTATCAAGCTCAGGGCTAACATCCTTTGATCCTATGAAAGAACATGTCCACGTCAACTAGATGAGTGGAGAAGGTCCATGTCGATGCCATGTGGCAAGACGATTTCATCATATGGAAGATGGACAAGAACTTCCAAAGGGTATAACTTCTTCTTAATACTTGGATTTGAGCATATTCACAATCATTGGAAAGTTCTTAAAGAGAAGAATTGGATTATGAGCTCATAATTAAGAAAATATTCATGGTTTGGAAGAGAAGTTATAAGGAAGAGAAGAAATTGTGTACGCCCCACCAACCTAATGATGTTTTAGGGRGHCGAGTGTGTTATAGAGTGGAATCAAAGCARAGTTACAACACTAAGGCTRTATGGGACAAKAACCAAGCCAAGAGTGAADAATTGMAAGGTTTCTTGCAAAACYYRTTTGAGAAGGTTTGCACCARAAGTTAGAGTCTATCTTGTGGTGTAAAATAAKTTTTATGCTCTGTCTTATTTACTTGAATTSTAAAATGGGATAAAATTCCTWGCYATGAATGTTTTGTTGAAATGATGTTGATGTACTCTAACAATAGATTATAAGAGTGAACAACAACTAGAACAAAGACCTAATTTTGGGGTTTTTGTGAGCCATTGAAAGCTTTATCAAGGAAAAGTAATTGCATGCATTTCAAATGCATGATTAACTAAGAATGGTCTATTGTATTAGCACTCAGAGGGCACAAAACAATGAATAAAATGATAGCAGGATGGATAGCTTGGCATGAAAGGAACCTCATGCACTAGAGATGAGGAATTATATGGGAGGAGGGTTATGGAAACTCCTCTAGGCTCGATAGAGCTAGTAAGAGTTTTAAGGATGAACTTCAGAGTTATAGGGATGATAAGAGAAGCTTATCAGAGAAGTGGTTCAAACACTAAGCTTGAATGGGCCAAAGGTAGACCACAAATAAAGGATTGTTTAAAGCTTGGTTTGAAACATTGAGCCTAAAAGGTTTAGAGAAAAGAATAGAAGAAAAGTTTCTGGAACAAAGACTACGGAATTGAGGTTGTGTTACCTATGAACTAGAGACTAAACATTGGTTGTAGTACCGAGGGTTGTATGAGTCCCCGAGAGTGAGTAATATTGTTGTTTCAACAAATGTAATGCTTCCTATAAGTATGGATTGATAAAGATTCTTAAAATCCTAATTACTACTTAAGTAAAATTTGGAGAATATATGAAGAAACTCCTTGTGATTAAGGGATTGATTGAGAATTGCTACAGTCGATCCATTTGGTATTGTAATGGAGGATACCTACAGTTGGATATCCATTTAGATATAAATAAATGGACTTTATTAGCAGGTATGTTGTATTTCATTTCTTGGAATTGAGTGATTCCAAGGGTAAGGTGAATGTTATATTCGTCATTCTAGATCTCCCTTGGATTACTGAGGGAAGTAAGTTGCAAGAACATAAAAGTGCCTAAGTGTTGAGGGTAGAGATGCAATGCACCCTCTAGAATTCTTGACAGGGTCGAGGGATTATGCAACCATGTTTTCTAATTTGAATGGCTTGCTATCAGATAGATTGAACACCTAGAAGAATGGGATCCCATATTTGACAAGTCCATGTTAAAGAGACTAGACAAGACTATAGTGTGCAGGTTACCACAATATGAAGAAAAAATGTAGTTTAAGATCAATGAAAGACACAATCAGGATGTTGAATGGTGAAGAACATGGCCAAGAAATGCAACCATGATAATGAAGGGGTAACTCTCAAATTATCCCTTTAATTTTGATTATTTCTTAACTTCAAAAAAGGATGTTATGTTATGCTAAATAAGAGCATAGACATGTTAGAAAGGAAAATGAATGATGGATAGAATGCATATGCACTAATAAGAGAATATAGACATGTTGTGAATTCCTATGACAATGATGAGTATACACATAACATGCATATATAATTAATAAGAAGTTTGCTGATATGAATTACTATCATAAATATTTATGACCAATGACGATCAGGTAACTAAGAAAGGTGAACAACATGGATAAAATTTGTTGGGGATGTTGTATACATCCTTGTGAGGATAAGGTTGTGGACAATAAGGTGTTTATATAGAGTTGGGTGACAGAGTGTATGAACCTCCTCGGGACACCAATGGATAAGGTAGAATCCAATGCTAAATGATAACCATACATGTATGGTCTAGTATGCTCAAGTGATGAAGAGGGATCTAGGTAAGGATTAAAATCCTAGTAAAATTTTGATGAACGACAAAGGTTTGAGGCATGAATGGTTAAGGAAATAGGACTTTCCCCATGCGTTTAACCCAGCACGAGAGGTAATCTCTCCCTTCTCCTGACTTATATCTGATAGTTGACATGGTCATCTCTTTGATAGGGCTATTAGAGCCAGATCTCCCTACCCTTATCGAGGTCGTCGACATGTATTCCTTCCAAAGTGTTTTTCTTCCATCTAGCGAAGATATCCTGGAAGCCATGGATTATGTTTGTCCCTTGACATGTATTCCTTCTAAAGCATTGTCCTCTTGGAAGTCATGATCAAGGAGAGGTCTTGAGCATAGTTTTGTTTCTCTGTGGCAAGCTTGTTAAAAAATGAAACAAAGGTCTATGAGCATAGTTTTTCTTCTCTGTGGCAAGATTATTAAAAACTAAAACATAAGCTACGAGAATAGTTTTACTCTCTATAGCAAGCTCATTAAAAAATGAAATAGAAATCTGGGGATTGAACCCGAATCCATGAGCATAGTTTTTCTTCTATGTGGCAAGCTCATTAAAAAATGAAACAGAAGCGAAGCTATGAGCATAGTTTTTATTCTCTGTGGAAAGATCATTAAAAAATGAAACAAATGTCTTGAGCATAGTTTTGATTCTCTGTGGAAAGCTCGTTAAAAAATGAAACAAAGGTCATGAGCATAATTATTTTCCTGTGTCAATCTCATTAAAAAATGAAACAATGACTTCTCCTAACTAGTCGAGTCTTTTGCTAGATCTCGTAGATATCGATTTGAGTCTTTAGCTATATCTCGTAGATGTCAAGTCACATCTTTTGTTAGGTATCGTATTTGAACCTTCCTTTCATCTGCCCTTATCCTTTTTCTCCATATAGTACAGAAAATGGTGACAACCTCAAAGTCAATGAATGAAATGAAGCTTGGGGGGGCATATCTACAGCCTTTGATTATCATTCTGGAGTTAAACCACTATCTTTTCAAGTTGGGGGCAGAGTACCAACCATCCATGGGTATCCCTACCTTTGGAAATTACGTTGGGAATTTACAAGCATAAGTTTAATTTTGTTTCAAGCTTGTGTAAAAATGAAACCAATACCGAGCTTAGTCTTTGTTCTTTCTCATGCTCGTCAATACATGAGAATGTGATTGAGTAAACTTTTATCACTTTTTCGGACTCATAAAGGTTATACGAAAAAGGAACCCCTTGGAGTCTCCTTTAAGCTCTTTTCAAACTCTCTAAACATGAAAAGATTGCCGAGTGATCTTGCTTCCTTTCACACTCGTTAAAAGGTTCGAGAGGGTGTCTTTCGAGTAATAGTTTATCTCTTTTTCAGACCTCGAAGACTAAAATTATGAAAAAGGACAACCCTGGAGTCACCTTTAAGTTCTTTTCAGACTCTCTAAACATGAAAAACCACCGAGTTTTCCTTATCTAGACTCTCTAAACTACACATTGAAGGGCCCATATGGGAACAAACCCTTACTTCTTCTAGTTTGTTAAACAAAGGAAGAGGAACTTACTGAAGGTAAGTTATATCGAGCATGTGTCACCCTCCTTGAGCTCGTTAAGTTAAAAAGAGGTACTCATCTATCAGGGTGGGGGAAAATTGAAGGAAGTGGGTCAAGTTTTTGAGAATCCTTTATAGCAGCTATTGTCACCCTTGAACATGGCACCTGTTTGAATCTCATCTTATAGTTGGGTAATCCACTTGTCTCTGATTCATACCAATTATATGTGTCACCATAAGTTTTTGTCTAGTTGAAGAGTGCTCTTATTTTCGTCACATTACATTCTTTGTACTCATTGAGTCAATGCTGTTAAGTCAGTTGTCGTGCCTCATCATGTTCAAGGGAAGTTTCAGCTAGTGATTCTTGATGGATGGAGATGAGGACTTCATAGCTTGAGCAACAAATTCAAGATATTCAAAACTCAAGTAGGAGCACAATATGAGTGTATCACTGACTACCATGAGGTCTTCGACGGCTCGTCGGGAAAATACATGAGGATCTTGATGATCAGGCAGAGAACTTCATCGATTTCAAATCTAGACTTGAATAGATTCTCAGGATGGCTGACTCATTTTGAATGAAACTTCCCTTGGACAAAATCATGAAAGATGATCAGACTCATGTAGCATGAGCTTGACATAAGTTCATGATGCAAGAGGCAAAAAAAAATATCCATGTATTTGGAAGAGAAACCAAATGGAGGAGGACACAACTCTATGTAGAGAGAACAACTTCCCAAGGTCATACTAGATCCCAATGCTTGACGAACAAATGGAAGGATGTGCTTTGTCCAAGGGAGAATCTCTGTGTTGCTGAAAAAAGAATACATATTTCCCGTCCCCTCTTTTTGGAATATTTGATTTTTTTTGTCTTTTTCATTTTTTTAAGATCTTGAAAAAGAATAAAAGAATGCTACATTACAAAGGAGGAACAAATGTTGCAAGCAATCATACTAGTTCCAAGCTCAAGGAACATACTAATGCTAAGAGCAAGGAGACATGTGTAGGAAAAGGACACTCGGGGAAAATTCCTCCATGGGTCAAGGTGTCAAGTCGCAGAGGCAAGAAGTGCTACAAGGCTTGCGTATAAGGCATGCTTCAAAGGTTCAGTTGAGAGCAACATGGAGCCGACATTAGGCCAAAGATGTAGAGATGAAAATGTCATTAAGAAAGACACAATGAGACCCCTTCCATGTAATTTTTACGAGCCCAAAGAAGGTAACCTTGGTAGTTTTTTCACGTTTAGAAAGTATGAAAAAACGTAAAAGAAGACTCCGGTTCAAAAAATGGTTAAACTTGCATCGAACAGACGTCTATTCAAAATCATTTTAACGAGTGTGACAAAGACAAGATCACTCGACAATATTCTCAATTTTAAGGAGTCTGAAAAGAGCTTAACTATGGACTCACAACCTTTTTCTGAGTTTAGTCTCCTTAGCCCAAAAAAGTATAAAAGTTACTGAGGAGAACTCTCCTGGCGAGATGAATCTCTCGAGGCGTACCTTTTTCTGCTATAATCTATAGGCTGGAAAAAGGGTTAAATTCATGCCAGTAGATGTTCTTCTGGACCAATTTAACGAGTGTGAAGGAACAAGGTCACTCGACGATCTTTTCAATTTTAGGGAGTCTGAAAAGAGATTAACTATGGACTCCGAGGGGGGTTCCTTTTTCGTGAGTAATCTCCAAGTCTAGAAAAAGGTGATAAACCAAAACCAAGGAGAATGTTCCTTTTTTGAAGATCTAGTCCCTAAGGCCCAAAAAAGGGGTAAACTACCACCGGACATATGTGCCTTCAAATTTGAGTTTGGCGAGTGTGAAGGGAAACAAGATCGCTCGAAAATATTTTCATTTTTAGAGAGTCTGAAAAGGGCTTAAAGAAGACTCCAGGGGGATACTTTTCTCAGTTAATCCAGAAAAGATTGAAAAGAATAAATACAGTCTTGTCGGATGTTTCTTTCAAATTTTAAAGCGAGCTTGAAAGAGAACAAAGCGTGCTCATTTGGGAGTCCCGAGGGTAAGGCCAAGAATTATGGTGCATCAAACGAATGAGGCTTAATCTCGTAATCATGATAGGACTAACAAGGACTCCCAAACCTATAGTCATTACTGATAGTACGGACACCAAAATGTATGAAGGATCTACCTAGGCCATCCATGTACAGGTAGGCTCTACCACCTAATTACGACACTTATAGAGAAAAAATGAAAGTTACGTGTCACACTTCAGTGGGGTCGATCCTATGGCAAAGAGAAAAATACAACAAGATGCAGAAAGTGGAGACAAAATCCTAACTTATATGCAAAAAGTTGGAAAAAATGACTTTTACCAAAGGACATTAAAAAGTGACCCATACCCAAAACATATTACCAAACCAAAAGGAAAAGAGTATTGGAACACCCAATAAGAAACTTAGAAGTGGAATCA
>JASDQU010339401.1:0-12527 GCA_032191745.1 Picea mariana
AGTTAAGGAGAAATTTAAGGAGTGATTTTTGAGTAAGTGAGGGAATTGAGTCTTTTAAATATTAAAAAGAAGTTAATCTTGGAGAACCAGAGGCATGTGTGACACTTGGACGGCGGAGAACGTTTAGAGGGTTGTCATTAAAAATTAATTAATTAATGATTTATGAACTAGGTCAATCTCAAAATTCTATAAAAGGAAGGGAAAGGAAGGAAGAAGGGGAGGAACGGTTAGCGTAACGTTATGCTACTGAATTGTGGCTTGACGGGTTGCTTGTGAGGAGTTGGGTATATCTCAGCTGTGTTTGGAGTGGTAGCTCAGCCGTTGAGGCGAGCTGAGACGCTAGTTTATCTCTGGTGCTTGTGTGGCCCCTTTGCGGCTCGGGGGGCTAAGGGGGAAGCAGAGTACCCCTAGCATTTGGCTGGGAGGTACCGGTGAGTTTTCAGCGGTTGGCAAGCGGAAGCAGCAGGGAGAGCGGACAAGGCACGACACGTGGGACATCTCCGAAGTGGGCGTGTGGCCAAGGTTTGATTTTTATTGGTAAGATAGAAAGCATTTTATATTCGGCAAATTATTGTTATTGGTGATAATATGATGAGATTGTTTGGTATTATATTTTGCAATCTCGTTCCGCAATGATATGTCGAGTTTGTTATATATTTGGATCATGTGTCACTCTAGTTATGATGTCATGTGTTTTTTCATGGATATGAATTAGGTGATGTCGTTAATTTCTTATTTGTTAAAAAGAAAAAAAAAATCCTATTTTACTTCACTACTCATAGACGTAACGATGGGGTCGTTACATTACATCTTCAATTTTTGTCTTGTCTTATCTTCCTTATTGCAATTTCTCTTTCCTCTTCATGGGAAAGAGTCTCCCAGGATATTTCAATCCCTTCATGAGTTTCGGATACTGTTAGCACTAAATCATATAATTGATGAAAATAACTTGTTTGATTCCCTAATTCAAATTGCAACTGGGATTGGTTAGGTTGAGGTTGAGTCATAAATAATTCTAGTTTGAGGCCAAATTTTCGTTCTTGTTCCCTAGTATGGTCACCAAAAATGTTGATGTTTGAATCGGTTAAGATCGAAACAACAACCTCACAAGGATATTAAACCCCTTGTGTTTTTATAAGGGTTGTACTCCTATTTAAATTCTTTAAAGATTTGTGTTTGAATATATTGGGATAATGATATGAAAATGGTATAGTGATAAATTGAAAACTCCAAATGTTTATCACTCAAATAAATGGAAATATTGAAAAGAATATACATGCATAAAAAATTCCTAAAAAATGGACCAGAAACCTTCCCTCATAAGATGTAATATTTTTCATAAATATTATACAAAGATAATAACTACAAAAAATGTAACACAAATCTCACATCCATAACAACATTATATATTTTTTATCACATTCAAGTAGAAAAAGAAAAAAGGACCACATATCAGAGAACTTTGAAAGAATATTTTCATTGATAGTAGGAAATAATATGATAGGGAAAATTTAAATGTCCAATGCTCAAAACTTAGATTCCAAAATATATAATTGAAGTTTATCCCCAAAGTAGTTCTCTGAGGTTTGAAAAAAAAATGTATAGTCTTTGATAGTCCTAGAAATTAAAATGCGTTGCTCCAAAGTTGGACTAGGATAAATCTCTTGTGGACCATAAAATAAAGAAAGGAAACATGAACAAGGTTTGACCTAAAAAGAAGACAAATAGAAAAGGATCAGAAAATAAGTTATGCTTTTCTTAGGATAGATAAAACACAATTGGATGACTTTATGAACATGAAGATAGATGAACTAGGAAGAATGTGATATGTTGTAACAACCTTGGTTAAATAGATGCATAGGGATTATTAATTATAATTAATTTGATAATCTGACTGTCCTAATATGTTTAATTATTTCTTAATAATATTAATTAATTAATTAATTTTTAATTACTTGTTCATATCTATCAACGATTAATTAATTAATTAATTGACTCATTAATTATTTGAGTAATGAATTAAAGGGGTTAATAATTTTAATTTATTTTATTAAATGCTTTACGTATCCAAGGGTGGAATGAAGCATTAAATTAAGGATAAGGTAATAAAGAAGGAGATAAGGAAAAGAAAGAAGGGGGGATAAGGTAATAAAGGAGGAGATAAGGAAATTAATGAGGGGGAGGAGAGTCAGTGAAGGGGAAGATATGACGGGGGAAGAGTCCTACGGGAGGGCATCATGAGAATAGGGGGAAGGAAGAATTATGGGAGAGGAGAGACTATAGTTCTGGTTTTTGATTTTCAGGTTCTATTGTTGGGTTCTGCAGTTTTGGTGAACCATCGTAGGGGGCACCGGGTTGCTAGGGGTTTTGGCACGGGGGCTAGGATTCCTTTCGGTATCCTAGAGCTAGGGAGTTAGATAGGCTGCTTCTAGCTAGCTAGGAGGTTAGTTGATTTGGGCAGAGTTGGGTCAGTGCATCAGGCTAGGCAAGGAAGCAGAGAAAGGACAACCATATTAGAGGGAATTAGCATCAGAAGCAGGTATTTTATTTATGAATTTCTAAGTTATTTTCATGTTTTAGATAAATGTTAAATCCTGCTGAATATTATATGCTTATATAAAATATTATATGCTTATTTGAAGCAAAATGAATTATTTACGCACTCAAAGAAATTCTATGTTTGAAATTGAAATTCTATGTTAGAAATCTTATGTGTAGTTGTATGGATTTTATTAGGCTTGTTAATTTTTGGTCCCTACACATGGTATCAGAGCCCTGGTTCAAAATTTGGAGCCAAGGGCCTACCTACCCACCCAAAAATTTAAACAAACCCCACCCAAAAATTTAAATAACCCCTAATTGGTTATATTGAAACCCTTTGGCCTAAAATCGTAAATTAATGTGTATATGAAAATATATAGGTAATTGTAAATATAAATTAGGGCCAAGCTTGAACTCAAAGCTCTAGCTCCACCTAACCTACAAGAAATAACCAAAAATAAATATCAGACACACTAATCAAAAGGAACCTATTCTATTAATTTTCCCCTTTGAAAAACCTGCTAACAATTAAACTTGAGAATAATTATGGCAATTTCACTATTCAATAGGTACGATGGCTACCAGACAAATGGAACAAAAATAAAAATAAAATCCAAGCTCTAAATCTCTATTTAGAACCATAGGCATTCATATCTCTTTGTTCTATGGACAACCCTGAACAAAGAAGAAACAAGATTCTTGCTATAAAGGACATGAGGTTCAAACCAAGGGGAAACACCATTTCAGTGCACATCTGCAAAACAAATGTATTATCTCCTTCCGTTTAGATAGCAACAGTTCATATTAAATTTATTAATAACACAAAATAGGATTGCTCGTCTCAAATTTGCAAGCAAATTTTCCATTGTCACGCGTAGAAGTTTGAATCGGCAAGCATGCCAAAGAGGAAGTTATATCGATCGACATCCAACTCAGAACGTCAATACTTTCCAGGGAGATTTCAGTAGCATGGCATATCTACATTGATTTATGATGATGTTAAAATTCTGCCATTGAAGAGTAACTGTGCAAGACTCTTTCTAGAAAAAATACATTTTGTACCATTGAAGAGTAATTGTGCAAGCCTCTTTCCAAGAAAATTATATTTTGTGTTAGTGCATATACAGGCCTGTCATCCCCATTGTCTTTTTGTAACAAGTCCGATACCATTCCATGTATCTCATCACCGCCCATCAACATGCAAAAAAACAAAGTATTGGACCGAGGGCCAATCTCCAATTGAGAGTTGTCGAGCCAAAGTACCTGTATAAACAAACAATATCGAATAGATATCCTACCCAAGTCAATTCAAATCCAACACCCAAGCGCCAACACAAAGTCACATGAAGGAACCCACAAGGGTGCAAGCTCTTGCACTATGCGTCAGTCAGGACCGAGGCGAAGCCACGAAGGAGCCCACAGTCCTGTTTCTTGCACCACGCGTCCGACATTTAACAGACAACCTTAATTCAGTGCCCAACCATGACCGAGGAGCCATGCCTGCAAAACAGAAAACAATTTTTTTTATTAATAAACAAAAAAAAACAACAAAATAAAATAAATAAAAACATATATATATATATATATAAAGGAACAATTTTTTTTACACAGGTTAGCGCACAAGCACAAAAAAAAACCTACAAGGGAGGAGCCCACGAGGTTAGCACACAAGGCGCCACTGAAGGAAGGAGCCACGAGTTGACAATAAGTGCAGTACACAGATGTAATAAAAGGAACTCCCGCCCACAGGTATAAAGACTTCCCTGTTGGCCATTCTGGAGTTATATGCTGAAAACACATTGTGCATATGCTGGCCAATGTTCTCCGGGGTTATATGCTGAAAGACGCGTGAAAGTGGGAGGGCTTCGAGATTTATTGAATGAGGGCTTACAGTGTCTTCGTAGTCATATAAGGTCTGTTGGTGATCGTTTTAATGGTGGTCGGCGGGCATTTCATGGAAAAACGGAAACATAAATGGAATGCTCAAGAGGACAAGAAATGAGGCCCTAACATCGAATAGAAGGAGAGGAGGGACATGATTGGAGTTGGGAGAACAAAGTAGTATGCCAATGCACTAGAGAAGTCCCTTAGCAAGGGAAAGTAGGAAGTTAGTCTGAATGCGTTCACATTCTTGTTTTCAAAACTTGTGCAATACAAGCCAAACACACAAGCGCCACCGCCATAGAAAAGTCCACTAAAAAGCGCAACCTCTGAAATGGTTTTGGAAACAGCCAAGCACCTTCCATATAACATAAAGCCTTGTGCTGAACACCAAGCTATCAAGGAGGAGGAGCCCACAATGAAGCCTTTGTGCAAAACGCATTTGAAACAAAAAAAAATATAAGCCAACGCCCAAACACACAAGCACCGAGTCGAACAAGTCACGGACAAGAGAAGAGCCTACAAGAGGCATTTTCTCTTGCACTATACGTCAAGCCGAGCAAATCGAGCACTCAGCCAAGCTGAGACCAAACACCCAAGCACTGAGCTGAGAAGGAAAACCGTGTTCTGGAATTAGAAAATGCAGGAATGAATTCGGGGTTAGGGTTTGTATAGCCTTCTATATTTTTACTATTATTTTATTTTAGGTTTAGATAGCCAGGAAAAGAGGGAAGGGGGCATGTGGGCCTCATGCGAGGTCCCTTGATGCCCCAGGGTTATTCAAGTTTTTTTTTTATATTTATTTGTTTTTATCTTTTTATTAAAATTAATTAAGATCCGTGTATACAGGTTTTTTTTATATATATATTTGTATATATTTATATATTAATAACATTCAAAACAAATGTAATTATAAAACATAAATTAATATTATTTTAAAATAACTTCTTTTTTTATTTTATTTGTTTTTACATTTGTTTTCTTTTTAAAATATTTACTTATTTGAATTCATTAAAATAATATAAACTTAATTGAGTTAATTAGGCTTAATTAGTGTATAAGTAGAAAAAATTATAAAAGATTATTTGACTCTCGGAGAGTCAAACTCATGAACTCCAAGTAGTCCAAAGGCCCCACACATTCGTGCCAACCACTACACCACACTATGGGTCTTTAATTTAATAAGAAATTTAATAATGTATAAGGGTGATTAATTTAATAAGAAATTTCAAAGTATTGCACCCGAGGCCGAATCTCCAAGTCCATGAGATAAAAACCAAATCCCAATGCACAAGCACCAAGCTTCAATGCATAGCCTTAGGGTCACTACATCATACGAACACCCACCGCCTAAGCCTTAAGAAACAAACAAACACCAATGCACCATACATGAGTCTTTACAAATAAATTCATATACTTAAATAGATTAAAGGTAGCAGAGTGTTATCCTGAAGTATAAACTCTGATTATCCAAGCATCAAGCTCATGAGACCTTACACACAACTCATCAAGCCAATCGTCGAGCCCTTCCATTCCATTCCACCAGTCAAAGCCAAGCACTAAGCTCCAATGCTTGAAATCCACTCTACAATCCTCAAGACTCGCACTTGCAGCCACCGAGACACACAATTCAATGCATATGTACAATGCACCAAGGAGAGCCCACGAGTCAAGCATCGAAGGATATTTAGTTGTAAGCGAAAAGTTTAAAGGACTTAGACTAGGACAAGTGGGAAGGAGGTGGCATACACACTAGGAAAGTAAGCTAGAGGAATTGGCGAGTATGGTGCAAGGCTAGCGTAGCTACTGGGCAACGGAGTCAATAGTTTTCTTAGGAAAAGAAATCAAGCTTAGATGCTTTAGCCCTAACCTATCCAATCCCCTAAAGAGAGTAACGTCTGTTTACAGACAAGTAAAGAAAAAAAAACTTACTCGTAACCCTGTTTTCTAGTTAAGTTGCGCAAATGAGAAACAACCTTGAACTCACCCTGACAACTTTGGTTGATGCAGGTTAAATCATACAGGATGGTTAGGAATCAAGGGAATCGAGGTATGGGAGCATCATCATAGGCACTGCCAACACCGCCAACGCCACCACCACCATCGCCAGAACTAGCTCTCATATTGCGCTCGTTAGAGGCCATAAATGAGACTTTAAAAGGGCGACAACTGACAGGAATCGAAGTGGAACCCCCACCATCTGGAATGGGTAATCCAGAAGTATCAAGGGTTTTAGGGGGAGGACCTCCACCCGAAGACATCACTCGATAATTGCAGAAGATCAAACTTTCAGAGTTTGCTGGGGGTCGCGCCAGTGAACACACAAAAGCATGGTTGGAAGGCATGACAAGGTGCTTTGCCTTAAGGGACTATGCGTCCAACTCAAAGGCAAAGATAACAATTTTTCAGTTAAAAGACAACACCTTGAACTGGTGGGGCAACCTGGAAAGACAACTGCATCTTACCCTAGACATAGTATCTTGGGAACTTTTCAAGGACAGGTTCTGAAGGAAATATTTGCCAGCTTATTATGAGGAATAATAGGTAGGGGCGTTTCATGCCTTAGTATCGGGAAACAGAACTGTAGAAGAATATGAGATCAGATTTATGGAATTGGTCAAATATGTTTCGTATATGGATAATGACCAACGACAGGTAGAGTGCCTCATTTATGGATTGAACCCTAAGATAAGAGCTATGGTGAGGATGTGGAAACTGTCTTCAGTAGTAGAAGCTATGGAAAATTTGCGTTATGTGAAGGAACACATGAACTTAACCAAAGGTATGAGACCGACCTTTTCGCATCATCCTGGATTCATGGGGAAGGCCCCTAGGACATTTCCCAGGGGAGGGGGCTCAAGGCCACCTCCATATGGTAACAAAGTCACACCAAGGACAGTAACCACAGGGATTTCAATGGAGGTGAGTGTAGCATCTCGTTCATCACCAATGATGCAGACAGATCCACAACCATCTCAGGGAACAACTAGTTGGGGCAGGGGTTCCAGGGGAAGGAACTCATTTTAGAGACAGTCACATAACAATGCGCAGGTTCAATCTCATGTTACCTGTTGGGGGTGCGGAGGACCCCATTACCAGCGTGACTACCCATAGTTACAATCAGGGTTCATGCATAGAGAAGGAAAGGCCCCGATGGGAAGAACAAGTAGAAGCCACCATATTTACGCAGTGGTTAATAATCGCAAGGCCGAACATCAATCCAGGGTGGTGGAGTCATCACGTATGCTAAATCATATCAACGTTAAGATTTTATTTGATTCTGGTGCTACAGATAGTTTCATTTAACCATCTGCATTAGAAAAGAGTGGGTTGGCAGCCTACGAGCATGATGACTTTAAACAAGTCGAGATGGCTTCGAGGGAAAAACAAGCTGTAGGACCTAGTGTTGATAATTGTATAGTAGACCTAGGAGTGTGTACTACCAGTTTGAAGGTATACGTCATTTCTCTCGGGGCATACAACCTAATCATTGGAATAGATTGGTTAACAACTCATCAAGCTTTGGTGGATTGTTTCGCAAAAAGCGTGCTTTGTGTCGATGACAAAGGAAGGCCAGTAG
Organism: Picea mariana; assembly: GCA_032191745.1. NCBI lineage: Eukaryota > Viridiplantae > Streptophyta > Pinopsida > Pinales > Pinaceae > Picea > Picea mariana. The sequence goes on from JASDQU010339401.1 coordinate 8,003, forward strand.
AGATCCAGGGTGTATGGAGAAAAGTGTCATTATGCTTTATCTCAACTATGAAGTTTAAGCGATGCTTGAGGCAAGGATGTTGACTTTATGTAGTGGAATTAGTGAACAAAAGGAAGGGACCCTCATTGGATCAGTACCCGGTATTATCTGAATTTAAGGATGATTTTCTGAATGAGTTACCAGAGTTACCTCTGGAGAGGGAGCTTGATTTTACTATTGAGCTAAAACCTGGTGCAGAACCAATTTCCAAAACTCTGTATCAGATGACATTACCGAAACTTTGTGAGTTTCAAATGCAGTTGAAAGAGTTACTGGACTTAGGGCTAATACGGCCCAGTGTCTCACCTTGGGGCGCACCAACAATTTTTGTAAAGAAGAAGGATGGATCCTTACGACTGTGTATAGACTACAGGGACTTGAATCGTGCTACAGTGAAAAATAGGTACCCAATGCCGTGAATAGTTGACCTCTTCGATCAGATGAAAGGAGCAGTGACATTCTCAAAGATTGATTTGTGATTAGGGTATCACCAGTTAAGGATTAGTGAAGGCAATATCCCAAAAATTGCCTTTCGAACTTGGTTTGGACATTACAAGTTTGTCTTAGTACCTTTCGGATTGACCAATGTGCCAGCAGTATTTATGAGCCTCATGAACGACATAATCTGAAAGTACTTAGATCGTTTTGTACAAGTCTTTCTAGATGACATCCTCATCTATTCCAAGAATGAAAGAGAACATGAGGAACACTTACGAGTAGTGTTGTCCTGCCTTAGAGAAAACAAATTATATGGGAAGTTGTCAAAGTGTTCCTTCTTCCAAAAAGAAAAGGAAGCAATGCATTATAAAATAAGGAATATCAAGGCAAGGAATAGTTGGATTGAAGAACAACTACATGGAAGGAAGTTATAAAGTGGAAAAGTGGAGTCCACTTAGAGTTAGGGTTTTTGAGTAATAATGTAAGGGATTTAACTTTTTATTCATTTTGTAGTATAAATAGAAGAGGTATGAGGTAGATTGAAGTATTATCATCCCTTTTTATAGGGAAAATAATGTTTTTGAGTTTGATCCTAAGTTTCGTATTGTCGAGAGTTGCGGAAATCATATGGAATCAATGTTGAGTTGTAACTGAGGGTAAGGTCGCAAGTTGTGCAACTTGGTGCGGCGTAGGTCAGCCTCACATGCATCAATATTAAAACCATGATGTAATGTGCGCAACACTATTTCTGAAGAAGAATGAATAAAACAAAAGATCTTTGTGGACGTAGCCCAGTGGGGTGAACCACAATAAAATCATGGGTTACAATGTGTCTAAATTATTTTTGTTGTTTCTGCAATTATAAATGAATGGTTTATTTATAGTATGTACTAGTATAATCATACGTAATATATGCCATTGAATGAATAAAGAAAGAGATTTGATGAATGTTATGGTATAATATATGTTAAAATAAAAGTAGAAGTAAAAATAACATTCCCAACCCCTTCCATGACTGCAAACACATGTGTCTTGTAGTCAACATCCATCTCAAGTGAGACTATGTTGTGCACTCTATGTGTAGTGTAGCATTCTCGTTTACCAGAAGGGTCATTGTTGAAAAAGGCTTTGTTGGAGAACTAAGGTAGAACTTGGGTCAGCCCATACATCCAACATACACCATATCCCATCCTCCTCTTAGAATCAAGCCTTTCCCCATTGAGAACACGACTATGACTAGATGCATAATGTATAATAAAAATTTAAACAACATGGAAGACAATAGGCTTCCTAAAAGTGCTTCAAATTCCAATCGTAACCACCTTCGACTCATGGAAGGATGGCATAAATATGCACAATCTTGGCTAAGATATTAGGGAATCATGTAAGACACCATTTTTCGGAATAAGGATACTATTAAAAATATCATTAAATCAAAATTTAAGGAGAAAATGTGGTGTGATAAAGAGTTAGAGGAAAAAGGAAAATTTAGGTATTACAAGAGTGTAATCAACCCTAATCTAGAAGATCAAAATTATCTCTATGTTTTGACAAGTGTAAAGAAAACAATAAGCCTTAAGAAGATACAGACAAATTCTCACGAGCTCCATAGTGAAACTGGGCGTTGGTCAATTCCTAAAACACCTTGGGATGAAAGAGTGTGTCACCTTTGTGACACTAAGAAGGTTGAAGATGAAGTAATTTTCTCTTAGATTGTCCAACCTATACCTAGATTGGATCTCAATTTCAAAATATTTGTCACACTACCAACCTTCCTAACATTTTTAACTCAACAAAAATATGGTTTTCTTGTAAACCTTCTTTTAATGCTTTTCGAGCATAGAAACAAAAGTATAAAGAATTGCATGTAATCCATTACTCTCTTAAGGTCCGATATATGTCTAAGCGAAAATTAATCATCATCATCATCAAGAAGACCAACATAGTAAGATAAAATTTAAAAAAAGAAAAAAAGAATGGAAAACATTATTAAAAATAGTTTGTGTAATTTTTTTTATGAAAACTGTCATTAAAAATAAATATAATAAATATCTAGTAAACAAAACAATGTAAAAAATATGGGTAGAAATACATATCTACTAAATATGTATAAAAAATATTATAAAAATATAATGATGGGAAAATGTGGGTAGAAATAAATATCTATAATATTTTAGAAATTTCAAAGTGAAAGAAAAAAAATTATTTATTATTTTGTGGAGGAAAAATACTTATCTAATATTTTGTGAAGGAAAAAATAATGAATTATTTTAGAAATTTCAAAGTGAAAGAAAAAAAACTATTTATTATTTTGTGGTGGAAAAAAAATTATTTAATATTTTGTGAAGGAAAAAAATATTATTTAGTATTTTGTGAAGAAAAATGTTATTTAAATTTATTAAGTGAATTTAATGGATTTACGAATGGTTTATTAATATATAATACTTAATAGTAAATAAAAACTCATTTTTTAGCAAATATCAATATTAATTATTAAAAAAAACCTTTATTTTTACACTTAATATAAAAATAATAATGATAATAAAAAAAAATTAATAAAAATATAAATAAAATGAAAAAACAAAAGATGGTCCTAAAAGTACAAGACCTAAAAAAACCATAATAAAGAAAACAATAACATTATTGTTATTGTTTAGTATAGTCTTCAATATTCTTCTTTATGCTGCTGATATCATTCTTATGGCAAGGAGTCCCCATGATCTTGAAAACCAACTAAGAATACTCAAGGATTTTTTCTCCAATATGGCTATGCTTGTTAATACTAATAAGACTAAGGTCATGATTATTAAATTCAATAAGATCCCTTATGATACATTTGTATATGACAACAAAAACTTGGAGGAAGTGACTTCATACAAATATCTTGGAATTGATATTCACCACAAGCTCAATTGGAATTACAACATTGAGAAAAGGATTATTGGGGAATGGAAGCGTATTATCGGCTTGAAAACAATTGTAAATCAACTGATCTTTGGAGTTGGGATAAGAAGAAACTCCTCTTTGAGACTCTTTTTGCTCTTGTTATTCTTTATGGATGTGAAGTATGGGGATTTAGTATCTCTCATGTATCCTGGAGAAAGATAGAGCAAACACAAAAGAATTTTATAACCTATAATATCAAAATTAAAGGAAATACACCCTATCCCATCCTCTTAGAAACAAGCCTCTCCCCCATTGAGAGAATGGCTATGACTAGATACCTGATGTATAAGAACAAGTTAAACAAGATGGAATACAAGAGGATACGTAAAATTGCTTCAAAATCAATTCATTACCACCATCAACTCAAGCGAGGATGGCACAAATATGCCTTTTCTTGGCTAAACTATTGGGAAATCATGGAATAAACCATTTTGCAGAATAAGGATACTATTAAAAAAAATGTCAAATTAATATTTTAGGAAAAAAAGTGGTGTGATAAAGAGTTAGAGGAAAAAAGAAAATTAAGGTATTATAAAGATGTAATCAACCCTAATCTAGAAGATTAAAATGATCTATTTGTTTTGCAAAGTGTAAAGAAAAAAATAAACATTTCTAAGATAAGAACAAATTCTCACGAGCTCCATAGTGAAGTTGGGCATTGGTCAATTCCTAAAAATCCATGGGATGAAAGAGTGTGTCACCTTTGTGACACTAANCACTTTCTCTTAGATTGTCCAGCCTATACCCATATTAGATCTCATTTTCAAAATATTTATCACACTACCAACCTTCCTAACCTATTAACTCAACAAAAGTATGGTGATCTTGGAAAGCTTCTCTTAATGCTTTTCGAGCATAGAAACAAAATTCTAAAGAATCACAAGTAATCACTTACCCTCTTAAGGTCCGATAGACCAATTCGGTTTTAGTGAACACTAATCATCATCATCATTATCATCACCACCATCATTGTTTGTACTCTTCTCGTCACTGTGTGAGCAAAAAGTGAGCACTTACACGCCTAGTTGGGCTCTGGTAGTCATGACAGCTGTATGGTAAAAAGTTAGAAAGAAAACAACAAAGCTATTAACAAGAATTAAAC
>JASDQU010339404.1:0-12483 GCA_032191745.1 Picea mariana
TTTTTACTTACCTCCAAATGCAAAAATTGTGAAATGGACTAAAAATTCCAATGCCAAATCCACAAATTTGACCCTTGAATCCACAAAATCCCAATGGCAAACTCCTCCTTGGCTGGTTGAATGGCTTGGCTCTCCTCCTTGGCTAAATGCACAAACAAAACACTAAAAACCCCTCACGGACCCCTTAAACCCGCGGGTTTCTTAAAATTTTAAGACGGCTGATTTTTTCCCATCGACCTGCGATTTTTTCCTTAAAAATCGTCTTCAAGAAAAAATCGCGATTTCTTGCGATTTCGACGATTTTTTCATGATTTTCTCAACAGAGGTTATAACCCTATATTTCATAAGATCAGAGGGTGACTGAGATTTCGTCCTTCAGAGATGTCATGTGGTAAATGATATTCCATCCTGCAAATAATTTCCTAAAGGAAAAAAGGGAAAGAAAACATCAACAGGGTGAGCACAATAGAAACACCCCTCAATTGGTTAGATTGGGTTAAATTTGGCATAAAAATGTGAAATTATGGTGTAAAAAGGATGAAATTAAGCTCAGTGCTACCCACAATATATTTTTATCCTAAGTTCTAGTGGGGACATGACCTTTTGTCGTTATGCGACTAAAGGGTGCACATTTTCCAGCGGCGGATCTAGCAACGCTCAGATCAACGACCGACAGTGCTTTTCAGATCCCCCCAACCTTTGTGCCTTTAACGGTGGGGGGGGCGGTCCGGGAAAAGTGGTTTTCCTAGTGCGAGCCCCGCACAACGTGTCAACCTCACATTCTACCGGACCCCCCCGCTCAATTCCACTTACCCACCTAACCCCCCTCCGGGAACCCGCCTAATCGCTCCTTAGTTATCCCACAAAATGGGGATAACAGTAAGGAGACATAAGGAAAGAGGTGTGGAAAGTGATAAGTATGATCGAGAGTGGACGATGACTCTTCAAGGAAACCACTAGTAGCACCCTATTCCCGAGGGTGACCAACTTACTAGGACAAAATGACACCCACCAAGGTTAAATAAGGCAAAGAGTATAAATTCCAAGCAAATGTTCTGTAATCAAGATATAATTCTTTGCAACATATTCAAATGCTTCAATTATTAGGGTGACACTTACCGTGATACCAAACTTATTAACTCATGAAGCAAGACCTGCTGTCCTCTGGGGCCAGGTCGGTGTGATGGACGTTGCTCTACTGCTAGTGACATATGATGGTGCATCAATGAATAGGAGGGGTCTTGTGGGTTATGCTAGTCAATCTGGCTCTCGACACTCCATTTCTGCTATTGGTGGGCCTCGAGACATGATCTCCACAGTAACCCCCTAATGTGAGGGGGTAACATCAGGCTCCTACTAGGGGACTCGTGCTCACCGTAGAGCGCATGAGAACCTCAACATCTCTGGTATGACCTGTGCCTACACACTCAAGAAAACATTAGAGTATCTAGGCTGGCTCCATCACCCCTTGTTCTTATAAAATGATCAAAATCCAAAGCAAATGTTGAAAAGAAAATTCTATTCTAACATGTAAACATGATCATACAATATATACAAATGTAGCATAGCAATATGTAAGATCCAACTATACTAGCATGATATGCATGATATATACAATGGAATGCAAAATGCCTACCCTAACCTATACTAATCAATTAATTGAATGCTAGGTATAATAATGCAACTAGTGAAACCATCTTAGCAGTATATCATAAGATCTACCTCTGTGCTTCATCATAAGCCATAAGAAGGATAAGTCAAGCACAAAAATAACATGAGTTAGAGCATGCACCGTATGATAAGAAATCATAAAATCTAACTCATGGATGTGGGAGGGAGGGACACAATTATGCCAAGACATACTTCCAGAAGAATGCTCAATCCATCTCTGGAAAGGGTCGTGAAAGGGGGAAGACTCGAGAGGCTGACTAGGAGACCCCGAAGGTTGACTACTCTGAGTCTCATCACTCCCTAAGGTTTGAGGAGGGATGAACAAGAATCTGGAGAATGATTGACCACTCCTTAGGGAAAGGTTGAAAAAATGAGGTACCGGACTTCTTCTCAAAAAGTTTAATCTACCTTTAAATTCCAAGAGAAAACTTTGCCCTAGGACCGCCTGGGACAAGGGACACGTTTCCCAACATCCTTAGCAACATAGCGAGATAAAGGACAAGAAGGAGGCAGGGAAACCTCATCACAAGTATCATGCTCCAGGCAAACCGTGTCCTTACCCTCATCAAAATATGAGCACAACGATGTATGAAACTCTTCTTCATAGAATACATCCAAGTGCTCAAAAGAATATTCATCAAACTCCTCAAGGTATGATCAGAAATCATTATGAGAACACCGCATTAAGGCATCCTTGGATGTTTGGAATACATATGTAATTATGTCATCTCCTTGTTGCCAAATGTTAGGATAAAAACATATGATAGTTGCGAAGGCAACAATTGGAAATGACCTTCAATGTCGTAAATGGGATCTCTGTCATAGCAAATCACATCCCATTTACGTTTTCCAACATGTATAAATTCATCAATATTCTCGATCAATTCATCACCTTTATTATAGCATGGAGGGACTATTTCATCCAAGGGTTCCTCCAATACTTCCTCAATTTTTGAATCATAGAATAGAGCATTGTCAAAGTCCTGGAAAGGAAAATGAATTACCTCATTCTCTTATTCTGGTGCAGGAGGTAAGGGAACTTGGATGACTTCACCAAATGGTGGAGTAGACACATGTACTTCATCCTCATGACTCACCTCTTCAGGATCTCGTTCTTCAATTAAATCTTCTTTTTCTTTAGTAGAATCATGAGTAAATTTTTGCTCCTGCTCATGGGCTTGGTAACCTTCATCACGAATGCTCTCTTCAACCTTCTGCTTGTCAACAGATTCCTTCTTTTCTTAAACAAGGCTAGAACATAACCCTTCCCTTTGGAGGATTATCATGAGGTCGTGGAGGTTTTCTTTATATAACTGTGTCATCAGTGCCCACATTTTGAGGAATTTTTCAATGAAGTCTTCAAGGGAAGATACACTCCTTGGATTGAGAGTATCCCCAACCCATTCCCTTTGTTTTGTTCCGAGAGACAACAAAAACAATCCTATTAGCACAACTTGATGTGTTACTTTTATCTTTGAAACATACGTTAAGAAATTCACAACATGGGGGATCACCAAGGATGGGTTTCCGTCAAATTTTGGACAATTATTCACCTGATCATTGGCAAAGTGGTCTGAGTACCTTGGAATATTTTGAATATCCAAGGTGGGAAACATCTTGTGAAGTGACCATCTATTCAAGAATGTTTCCTCAAATTGATCCATGGTCTTGAGGCTTTGATCAGGAAAATCCTTCTACCACACTTTAGCATCCTCATGGAGAGTGGTTGAAAAGAGTTTCATTACCAAGTCTTCAACATCATCACTTACGGGATTGATCGAGAAGAAAGCCCAAAATTTATTCACATGCTCTTTAGTCGTGGCTACATCATTACCAGTGAAGCTTGGTAGCCATTTCTCGTAATCTGCAGGCATCCGTTGAGGGTAACCTGAGATTCTACTCATATCCAAGGGTTTAAGAATATCACCCGGGTCCCATGGAGAGGCCATGATTGAGTATTGTGAGGTTGTTCACCAATGGAGTCGCCAGATAACCCTTCTAGGATTATCAAAGGAAGTGAGGGAATCACCCTCGGTGGAATCGCCATGTAAGTTTTGTACGATAAGGGCTTCGGAAAAAGCTCGCCAAAGATTTGTCGTTGAGGAAAACTGACTCGATTCTCCTTGACAACGACGCTAAAATGTTATCGCACAATTTGTACTTGTCCAAAGCCCGAAACAAGTATAGGAAATTGGCGTAACAAACATGATAACCTATCATTGTCACCTTAATAGGAAATCGCCACGTTTTAGGGATAAATGAGGTCTACCCCAAGGGAGGCATCCCCGGTAACCTAAAGGGCTGGGAAGCTAAGGTTATGGTCAACTTTATCCCCCCTCTCACTGGTTACCCATGTTCACATTGTCTATCGTCTTTTGAGGCTTTACTATCATATTTGTACTTGGAATTGCTATATATATGCTATATTGTTCTTGTTCCGGGCAGGTACACAAAATACTCTTCATTTGCCTCAAATCCTTAGATGTTGACCTTGTGACTTGGGTAACCGGTGAGAGGGGGGATAAACTTGACCATAACCTTAGCTTCCTAGCCCTTTAGGTTATTGGGGACGCCTCCCCTAGGGTAGACCTCATCTATCCCTAAAACGTGGGGATTTCCTATTAAGGTGACAGTGATAGGTTATCATGTTTGTTACGCCAATTTCCTATACTTGTTTCGGGCTTTGGACAAGTACAAATTGTGCGATAACATTTTAGCGTCGTTGTCAGGGAGAATCGAGTCAGTTTTCCTCAACGACAAATCTTTGGCGAGCTTTTTCCGAAGCCCTTATCTTACAAAACTTACATGGCGATTCCACTGAGGGTGATTCCCTCACTTCCTTTGATAATCCTAGAAGGGTTATCTGGCGACTCCATTTGTGAACAACCTCACAATACTCAATCATGGCCTCTCCATGGGTCCCGGGTGATATTCTTAAACCCTTGGATATGAGTAGAATCTCAGGTTACCCTCAACGGATGCCTGCAGATTACGAGAAATGGCTACCAAGCTTCACTGGTAATGATGTAGCCACGACTAAAGAGCATATGAATAAACTTTGGGCTTTCTTCTCAATCAATCCCGTAAGTAATGATGTCGAAGACTTGGTAATGAAACTCTTTTCAACCACTCTCCATGAGGATGCCAATTTCCTATACTTGTCTCGGGCTTTGGACAAGTACAAATTGTGCGATAACGGTACCAAAAGTTGGCAATGACCTTCTTTACTTGGGAATGCACATTCTTCCTTCCACATGGGTTTTCCAGACTAGGTCGAGACCTGAGTTGTGTATGAGGAGCCAAAAGTGTGTGTATATTACCACCCTCACTGCTAAGATGAGCGGGAATAGGAGCGTGCATGGGTCTAGGCTGAGGGTCAGTTGTCCCTTCAGTTGTGGATGGAATTTCAGATTTTATAAAGGGGGATTTATTAGAAGATGGTTTCCGTAATGATGTAATTTGTACATTTATTTCTCCCTTCTTGGATTTAGCCTCATTAAAGGCTTCTGAGGCCAAGTTGGCCTGGTGTCTAACATTTTGATCTACACTTGGGCAAGTGAAAGCTTCATGCCCCACTATACCGGCAAGGTATGGAAAAGTTACATTTTACTTTATTTGTAGAGCCTCGAGCATTTTGACTCCTAGGGTTTTATGGAAAGTTTCAGTACTATGGTTTTATGGAAAGTTTCAGTACTATGGGTTTATGGTGAACTTTTTGTTTGGCAAGTTCTTTAAAAAAGTGCACAAAAAACAAAAAAACATAAAAAAGAACTTCAAAAACAACATATAAAACCCTATCTTTGTTTTGTGACAGAATCCCTAAAACTCTAACAAGAAGAAAAAATATGAAAGAAGCTAGATTCTACACCCAAAATATTTTTGGGAGCTGAGAAATTATATAAGGTGCTGTGAAAGCCTTGCTGCTGGAGTGCTGGAAGTGGAGTTAAACTGTGATTCCTGAAAGCCTTGCTGCTGTTGGGGTGAAGTCCTTGTTACTGGAGTGTAAAACCTGCTTCCTCTGTGTCAAAAACCCTAGGGGTGCATGCCCTAAATGACTAAATTGGTCTTGTTGCAGGATTAGGAGAATTGAGGAGAAAGTCTGGAAGTATACAGAGGTGAAAATGAGCAATCATGACTCATTTCTGGGCTTTATAGACAAGGCAGGCAGGCTGGTTTTTACATTGGCCAATGAGTCAAACTTGTTGATCTGTCAATCAAATGTGGTCCGGATGAGTCAAACTCGCTGAAAAAACTCATCCATGAAGGAGTTTGACTTGCTGGTGCATTGTAACAGCATGATTTGGCTGACAGACTGGGTTTGATCTGTGAGTGACAAGTCCTGTTCAAACCTGATGAGCCTGGTAATTAACCTGTATGAAAGAACACAACTAGTAATGCAGGGTTGGAGAACTACATATTAAACTTCCATATTTTGTGAGTGAAACTCTTTCATGGTAGGGATAGGGTTTCTTAAGTTTTATTTGTTCAAATTTGGCTATGGATTTTGGTTGACACTGTTTAATAATATTTGTTTTGAAACAAATTAAACCATCTTGTCACGTATTGCTTCATGGATGCAAGTCCAAAAGCTAGACAACTCTAATGCTGTAAATTGTTGGTAAGGAATTTCATTGTCAACATAGAGTGCTACTGTATTATGCCTGCATTCACAAACTACTGTTTGAATATATTTCTGAAAATATGTGTTTCAAATGACTGGCTGTCAATCATTTGTTGATGTTTCTATACTGGTAATGGGAATATTTCTGATTTAACATTTGAATCGACTGTATGTGAAACTAATCCTCTCTGACATGTAATTTAGGGAAATTAATTTGCTTGTGACCAAGGCATGCATCACATTTATATTGCAGCTTGGATGATGTATTTTGAACAGCAAAGCTGACCTCCAATGTTGATACAAGTCTTCTCATAGTGACCGGTGTTTATAACTTAACTTATTTTGATATGATACACTGTATTTGCAGTCCAGATGGGAAGCTGTTGGTCTTTTTGTCTGCAAGCACTGCTGTCAACACTGGAGCCCATTGTGTTACCAATTCACTCCACAGTCTTCATTGGCCCTCTGATGGAACAGTGCATCCAAACCTTGAAATGAATGATGTGGTATGTAAATACATTGTATACTGTCCTCTTTCTCAAAATTAGAGTACAATATTTAAGCACTGCAGGGTTTCTATTTTGCAGAAACATTTTACATTATTTTGGAATATAAGGGCTTGCTAATTCCCTACGTGGTTTTTGTTTTATATCAGGTTGTGCTATTGCCATATGACATATGTTCTTTCCATTCAATTATATGAAGCATTTGCATATCATGTTGTTATTATCAGACATCACAGGACATATTTTCATTTTTGGTTGGCCTCTCTTGAAATATTCCAGGATTAAATTTGTCAGCTGTTTTGTTTAGGCAAGATTTTAAAATAGTTTGAACAAAGCTCTTGATGTATCTTTGTTTGGCAAGCTTCTAGAGTAGTTGCAAAGAGCCCAGTTCAATCATCAGACTGTTTGATTGAGTAGTGTCAATAAAATGCAAAATATAAACAAATACCACTGCCAATGCTGAAAAAATATGAAACAATGGCAGAAATAAAAGTGAAATTTACTCATGGAATGCACATGGATCACAAAAAGGTTGGGGGCACCTTCACACACAAGTTGATTGCACCTGCCAATCCACCAATTGGATGAAGTCTTCTCCAAGAAATCTGTATTAAGAAATGAATTTAGTTTTTATCGATAGAAAGATAGATAAATTAATTGCAAAGAAAGGGGGGAAACCCCTACTTTTACAAAAAGGAAGGGAATCCCTAACGTGAGGCCCAAGTTGCTGTTAAGGACATACTCGGGCCCTTATTTGGCCAATCCTAATTAATATCAAATATAATTTAGGTTCTTAACTTCTTACTACACTAAAGTGGCCTATTTAGAATTACTGAAATGTGACACAATAATGTTTTGAGACTAGAACATTCTTACAAAGTTATGAGCTTACATATAAAATAGGTCATGTACCTAGATTCTGTTTTCATGATGAAATTGTTGTGTTCAAACTTCAGGTATGCAACACCCCGAGTTTGCATTGGGAACCATACATGTTTAAGTTTGGCTCATGCATGTGGTAATGTCTCCCAATTGTATATTGATGCCAATTTTGATCATACAATGAGTTAGGATGCTCCTTTTTTGCATATGACTTCTTGAAATTCATTCCCATTGCTTATTTCAGTAGGATATAACTTTCTATTGCACTCAAAAAGCAGATTTCACAACATAAGTTTAGCTTCACTAACTAAGCTCATCCTTGCGTTAGAAGGAAAGAAGATTGGAATTATATTAATGTCCATTAGTGACCAGAGATAGGTCAATGGAACTTAGGTGTACAACAAGTACAAAAAGCCAAATGAGGAGTTACTAGGGGTCTAGGGCATCTCTTCTCTCAAAAACAATAAAGACAAATGTGAAAATACATACAAAAGTGAAGGTGAACTCTCAAACATGCAGTAAAGAACACCCCCTGAAAGGAAAACACGGAGAGCAAGTGAGGTCACACTGAAAAGAGCAAGTTAAGTTGAGTGGTCTCTGACAATTGTCTGGGCCAGAGGAAGAACCTGAAACCTTGACCACTGTGAAATTGTCTGTAACGTCTTTGATAATGTTTTACGGGGAAATATCTGAACTAAAGGGAGTGTTCTGACCAGTTTTACGAATTATAAAACTTTTCTTAAATCATGTCCAAGAATATTTTGTGGCATCGAGGATTAGGAGTGTTCCTAGACATAACCCATGAAAAGTTAAGGGGGTTATATGCTGATTTTCATATCAACCCAACAAATGTCTCGTTGTTTTATGGCTTGCATCTCATTTTCCAGTAAGGAATGTTTATAGATCACTTACTTTTCAATGCAAATCCGTTCATGAGGGGGCAAGGGGTAATTATGTGAAGGATTTTTTCTTGCCTACAATTGTCATCCCTTTGTTCTCGAGGAGCCAATGTGTCATGTAACAAATTTGATTTTGCGCTGGGTCCCTTATTTGTGAATTAGGGTATTAGGGCTCTACAGGCTTGACAATTTCGAAGGAAGATTCTAGGTTGATTGACTCGTGAACATTTTACAGGTCTCTCTTGTGATGTGCCCCAGGGAGGGTAGTTTTCCAGGATTATACTGCACAGGTGTCCTATCTTGTCCATGGCTTTCTGATGGATGTACTCTGGTCCTATCCTCAATTTGGGGCAGCATGCAAGTTTTACTTGCAATAAATGCAGTCAGGTTTGACCTTTCATTTGATTAGAACATTTATTGGATATTCTTACATTATTTGAAGCATTGTGCTGTTATGCCAGCTAGCCTATGTTGCAGAGTTCTTCTAGTACATTATACTGTGTTAAATCTTCCAGTAAATTCTAATTTATTGACTACCTTCCTTTTTGCATGCAGTGGAAAAGTTTCAAGAATTAGCCCTGAGAATTCAAATTCTTCTTGGAGTGTTCTTGCAGTGCATGATAACATTGTTCTGGCAGGTATGGTTTCTGTTTTCTTCGATAACTAAAATTTTGAACATTTGATTTTAATGGGGAATCTTATCTTCCGTTTCTTCAAAAATGCAGCAGCATAAAGCTTCGCTGTTTGACAATTTTGTTACCATGTGAAGTGTCTAGTAGCCCAGCCAATCCTCCGAAACTGAAATATGGCTGTCTCTCAAGAATTGACACGGATAATGATGAAAACACAAGGTGGAGTTGGTTGGATATTCCAATTCCCTTCATGGACTATTCAGAGAAGGTATGACTCTCATTGAATGATTTTTGTTGTTTACTTGATGTAGTGTATGCCACAAATTGTATCCTTTCTCATAAGATGTGTTACAAATAGAGTTCTAGTCTATTTTGTATTAGTAAACTAGGAACTCAACCATGTATTCCTAATTTGAGGTAATGTGATGCAGGTGAAAGCTTCACTGTCCTCAATTGAATTTAAGATTTTGAAGATTCCAGTTAAAGATCAAGAATTTTTGTTGACAGAAGGTATGTTCAATCCCAAATGACTAAGTTAACATTGAGAAACGAATATATTGTAAAGTGTTGCTTTAGATGGACGGAGGCACTGATGTAATACTTGCATTGAATTTCTGCTTTAAGTATCCAATAACACATACCCAAAGCTTTTAAGAGCTTCATGAATGGGTTTTCCAGGTTTTTTTCTCTCATAATCAGAATGTTGAGAAATTGACTGGAGATGTTTTCGTTTATGGAAATCCTTCACAATTTATGAATTTGGTCAGAGATAGATATGCTATTATTGTTTCTATTTATATAGATAATTAGTTCTTCCAATGCTTATATCATCTGCTCCTACAGGGAGATCAATACTTGTGACCTTATGTGGTTTACTGAATTGTAGGTCAAATTATATATATAGAAACATTATAGAGTGAGAAAAGGGATTGTTGCTATGTGTTATCCCCATTTTGTGGGATAACTAAGGAGTTGATGTCTCGAGGCCCTCAAGTTGTAGACATGGAGTGCTGAGAGACCACATGACTAGCAGTGTCCACTTGTACCTATGGAAGCCCGCTCTATCACCACACTTGGATCCATTGTCAAAGCATCCACCACACTAGCTAGCTTTTGGAAGGCACATGGGTCTTGCTCCATGCGGTACAAGTCAGGTATTGTGGTAGGTAATCACCCTAATATTTGAGGCATTTAAGCATGTTGTATTGAAGCTGCTTTTGATTATAGAACGCCTTCTTGGACATTATGCTTTTGACTCCGTTTCACCTTGGTGAGTGTCATCGATTTCCTAGTAAGTGGCCAAATTTTGGGGAAGGGGTGCAACTAGGGGTTCCTTGAGGGGTCATCGTACCATTCCCGACCATACTTTCCGCTCATCACATTCCCATCACATTGCCCTCTTCTAGGCCCTTTGGCCTTAGTGACCCAAGAAGGGCATGTACCTCATTTCATGGGAAGAAAGGGCCGAAGGACCAGAGGCTTGTAGCTGGCAAAAGATAAAATCCAAACCATTAACCTTCTAGATGATCGCCCAAGGATCCTTAGGACAATGAAACGTCTCATAAGAATTGATGGGAACCATGAAAGAATAACTAATAACAAATGCCAACCAGGGAGGGGCATGTGTGGGCAATGTTTTTAATGCTTAAGTAGAAGTCCCACACGTGTTCCCAACTTGGGGAAGCATGATGTGACCAAGATAGAGTCAAGCTGGGCACAATTTTTATTGCTTAGGTAGAAGCCCACCTTAGCTTCAACCTGGAAACGTCCTAAAAGAATTAAAGACAATAAATGGACTTGGAAAAATGATGCATTGAAAACGAAGGTGCAACACACGCTCTACAAAGGCACCTATATATGAGACAATATGAGCCCTTGTATGTCATGAAACCCATTGACCTATGAAATCTAAGCCCCTATCCACCTCATCATCCACTACATGACCTTGAAGGGGCACTCTTGGGACCATCCCCTACTTGAAGGTTTTGGTTTACCCAGTGTTACAAGAACCGAACTGGAACTGGTAAAACCAGCTGGTCCAACCGGTTCTGAGCCTCCACCGGTCCGAACCGCCCCTTCAAACCACCCCTGACTGGTTCCGTACAGAACCGGTTTTTTTTCCTGAGCCGACCGGTTCCGTGAAGATGACCTGTGGGTGGAAAAGGTAGGGGGTTTTAGATTTTTTTTAAAATATAGGGTTGGGAATCACATTTTTTTAAAAATTTAGGGTTTTTTTTTAAACTTTGCAAATTTGTGTATAATGGTTTGGATTCACATGGATACACATGAATATGTATTTGTTTTTCAAAATTTGAATATTTTATGTATTTTTAGTGATCGGTTTTTTGATCCGGTTTTTTTCTGGTTCCGGTTTTTTGGGTCGATCGGTTCAATGACCAGTCCGGTTCTGGTAACTTTGGGTTTACCTAATAAGACTTCTATGACACCCCTCCCATACCTAAACTTGGTCAATTGTTTAGGGTCTTTGAGCATTTGTTTAATTTGATGAGGTAGTTTTGATGCACATTTTTAGATGCCTTGTTTATTAGATGTGGTTTTCACTTGCCATGATATTTTGACTTGAGGTTCTTGGAGGGCGTACTCATTTGTTTTGCAGGACCTTGTTTGGTGGACAGTTTTGGAGGAACAAGCCTAGCTTGGGCTTACATGGGGATTGAAGCCCACAGGTTGGATGCCAAGGGCCCACATGCCAGATCATGATGACTTGACTTTGGAGGCCTAGAAGACACCTTGGAAGACATTACCTAGCCCTCACATGCCAAATGACTTGACTAGGAGCGGAAAAACTTCACTTTTTGAGGCTTGACGTCACCTGGGGCTAGGGTTTGTGGTGATGGAGGTGTTGACCGCTTATTCAGCTAGGGGGTCAACTCCATGTGCCATGAAGATATGCATCATTAGATGCAAGTATGTCGAAGACAGTATTGGTTCTACTTGGGCATTTTATGCCTCCAGCACAAAATTTTGTAATCGAAATTTCCGCACCTCTGCGTGGGTTAATAATGTAATAAGTCTGCATGGATCATAGTTAGGTCAGGTACCTTGGGATGTTTTCATTGGGGGAGTTCTTTTCACAGAGGGTTTTTTATCCTCAGGTTGTCAACTGGGCTTTTCAGCTTGGTTGATTTCCCATGAGTTTTTCCCTCACACATGCAATAATTCCTCCAAAGTGGTGAACGACGTTCTAATGGTCTCATCCTTTGGTAGCTATTGTTTAGGAATGATGTAAATGACCATGCTAGACATTGTAG
>JASDQU010339405.1:0-11601 GCA_032191745.1 Picea mariana
ATAGAGTCCTCAAGAGAATAATGGCAGCATAACTTTGCTTTGAATTCCTTGAAAAATGAAGTGTATCCATGGCCTTTTTATAGCATTCCTTTGAGCTATTGTTCAACTAGTTTGTAGTGTGAAAAGAGGCTAATTAGGGAATTTCTAGGTCTTTGACCAGCCATCCAGTTGAATCCAATCCAGATTTGAGTGCCAAATCATCTTGGGAGCTAAACCAGAAGTGGGTGGGAGGCCGACCACTCTCATAAATGCACTGTTTCTCAGGTGCACGGATTTTTGCGATAACAGTCGCACATCGTGTGCATGTGCATGATTTCTGCATTTATGTTCCATGCATGTGCACGTGCGCCAAATGTCTTCATAGAGCCCTTCAATTTTTCACTACTTTGTATAGTTTTTTTACCCTTTACGAATGCTTTGGTGTTAATTCAGGTCCATGGATGACTTCATCACTATTTGACGATGTTGAGTTCTTGTAACCATGTGTGGATGAAATTTCAGTGATAACACCATAGATTTATAAGAAAACTTTACAATCGAGAGCATAGCTCAACCATCCATCCTTTCCAAAATACAAAATCGAGTCTATATACTCAGAGAAAAACCCCAACAACAAGCTTGAGTCGTGCATTGACTGCATTATGTCTGCATGTTTACTGGAAGACTGCGCATGCAGTCTCTGGACAGTCGTGCACCTCAGTCAGATGCCATCGTGTTCTAGAATGGGCCTGCAAATGAGTTGACAAGCTGACAGTCCCTTTCTTGACTTTCCATTTATGGTGGAAACGATGTCCACCCACCCTCAACTACTCCAATAATTGCTTCCTTGGGATCGAGAAAGGCCTGGTCAACCTTGTACCTTTGAGACGTGGAGGCCTTCTCATTTCGTCATCCAGAGCTGAACTAGACTTTGGCAGGGACGGCTAGGTGGATGAGGATGAGGCAAGGGGTATGAGAAAAATCAGACAAAGGTGGCCAAGTGGAGGGGACACAATAGGTGGAGGTGATAAAGGAGATAGGTGGTGGGAAGTGAGAGGGTGTGGCGTGATAAGGTGGTGAGAATATACAGGTGGCATCAGTCAAGAGGAGTGAAGGGAAAGGGGACATGGAACTTGGGAGAATGGAGGATAGGCATGAGGCAGTGAGAGGCCAGAGGGAGTGAGAGATGTGACAAGGAAAGGAGAGAGGCAGAGTTGAGGACACTTGGAAGGATGGGACTGAAAAGCAAGCTTTGGGGGCAGATGTTAGGATAGTGGGGGACCTGCAGGGGAGCTGGTTAATTATGGGCCCCCCCACCCCTACGTTAAAGGAAGAAGAGTAAGGGGGTTCCAGAATTAGACCTTAGCCATAGATCTGGGTGCTTTAATCCCAACAATTTATACTTGCGTGGCACCATATAGGACCCCCCTTGTTAAAGGAATAAAGGCAGGGGGGTCCAGAATCAGACCTCGTCCATAGATCTGGGCTGGTGGATCGTGGCCGCCCAAATCCACGCATCCTTTAAATCATATGCGCTGGATCACCAAGACTTAGGAAAAGTGGGTTTTTGACCTTCTTCCTCCCACTGATCACCAAAAGGGGGCACACCTTAGGGAAAACACCACCCCTACATGTTTATGTGATAACAGAGGGTATGCAAACTTTTTTCTTGGATATTATTGTAATAGATATCTACTCTAATGGAGGTTTCCCCCTCGAAGAGGCAAGTTAACATTACTCTTGGTAATCAAAGTGCTATTTCTGGTGTTATATTGTTATCATTTTGGTATTATCGTGGTGTTTTTCTGGTTATATTTTTGTTCATCTTCCATTTATAGCTATTCATTTATGTTCTACATACTTTTATATCTATAATATTACAAGTCATATTAGAGCACCTTCCTCAGTAGAAAATTGTGGGCTAACTGTTTGAGTATAGACATATTCCGACGTATTTAAGCTACAATATTTGTCATTACGTGCATAGACCCATGGTCAGGGATTCATATACACAGGAAATACAAGTGGTACTTAAGACAACATTTGTTGGCCACCCTTGTAACCCCTGTTGGTACCCCTTCAAGTGGTAGCGCATCATATATCACCTGTATACGGATCGGCCACCTATAGATAAACTGATCGGCCACCTGAATGCTATAGTGCCACCAAGAACAACACTTGGGAAGATACTCTCTAGTACCTAATTAGTTGGGTAGTATGGCTAAGGTTACAACCTATCCTCCCTAGTTGGTGCCCTAAGATATTGGGTCGAGTACTAGTGTTGGACCCCACACATATATCATAGATATATAGCACAAGGAAAACCCTCGTCTGTAGAAACCTTGAATACCTAACCCTTGCGATGGAAACAAAAACATAACAAACAATATCTATTACGATGCAACTGTGTCTCTTGCATTCGAGTTGCAAAATTACTACACCTTTCTTCCTGTTAAGCATTTGGAAATTTCATCACTGTAGTATTTTTTAGATCGGAGTATAACTCCATAGTATTTGATACCTATTTTGTTGGTTTTCTGTCTTCACCATGATCGTGGTCATACCTATCATTTTTCAACAAATTTTTTTTTATGGACCCAACCTCCTTCCAACACCCTTATTTGGGATTTACCCCATTGGATTCACCTCATCGCCCTGATAATTTTGATACACTTCACCCCTAACCCATTTTATGTGTGGTCCCACCCACCCCTTTTCATGTTCCCTAGTCATCGTGGCCCATAACCCTAGCCAATACTTAGAAGCTCACTTCAATACCTTGCACTCTAATTTCAAAGAAACCTAACAAGAAGTGCGACAGATCAATGCCAATATTCTCTCCATCAATCAAAAAATGCATTCCTCCATCATGGCTTCATTCGCTACCTCAATTGAGGAACTCAGACAAGATCTCAAACAAGACATTACTACCCAGCTTGAATCTATCACTATGACGATCTGCGCTAAGCTACATATCCCTTTAGATCTTCCCTTTTCTGAACCACCTTTGCATACCGAAGGTGAAACTTCCTCTCATTCCCATAATTTTCAACCCCATCACTTTCAACGTGACCTACACCTTCCGTGTGAGGATGTGACCAAATTTTATGGATCGAATCCCACTGGCCTGGTAATTCAAATGGAACATTATTTCTCTTTGTATGGCATTACAGATGAGTCGGCCAAAATTCGGTATGGTGTTCTCCATATAGATCAAGAACATTGGAAATGGTGGCAATGGAGAAAAAATGTCCACCAAGGGTATGTGTCTTGGACACACTTTGTGGCAAAGATTTATGAATGCTTTGACACTAACACCAACCGTTTAGGCCATTTGAGAAAGTTGAAACAATCTGGCACAGTGGAATACTTTATAGCTTCTTTTGAGTGACTAACTTTTCATACAGAGGGCATGTTTGATGCATTTTTCCAAGAATGTTTTATCAGTGGCCTCAAGGATGATATTCGTGCTCATATCCTCATGGCTCGACCTCAGAGTTGGGTGGACACTACTAAATGAACTAAGGAAGAAAAACAGGTTGTCTCTTCTCAAAACCTCAAACCCTCATTTATTCCTCTTACTAAACCAGTAACTCCCACTCCTTATACTCCACTCAAGATCCAAAAATTGACTAGGGTTCAAATGATTGAACGCCAACTCAAAGGCCTTTGTTATAATTGTGATGACAAATATTTTCTGGGACACAAGTGTAAGGAACAAAATCTTTTTATGGCCATTTTAGAGGATGTTTTAGAAGAGAATGTTGAGTCTCCCCTTGTGTCTATGTCACAAGAACCCACAGATATAACCCCTCCCTCAAACCCTCCTAAAGTAGAATCAATCATTTCCCTAAATGCTTGCATTGGCTTCTCTGCTCCCAAAACCCTCAACATAATTGGTTACGTCAAGCATAGGAAGGTCATCATTCTTGTTGATAGTGGAAGAACCCATAGTTTTATTCATCGCCACATTTCCCATGAAACTAATTGCTATATCTGTGCAATCAATAATTTCCCAATCATGTTTGCCAATGGTGAGTCTATGAAATGTGGAGGGCATTGTGAAAATGTGTGTCTCCAAATTGGTGGCTACCATATGAAATATCATATGTTTTCTATCAACGTGGGTGGTTGTGACATTGTGTTGGGTGCAAAATGGCTAACATATTTGGGTCCCATTCTCATGTATTTTAAGGAATTAGCCATGTAATTCGACAAGGAGGGCCAAAAATATAAGTTCCAAGCCATCACTGTCAGTTCCTCGAAGATCATTAGTTCCCATCGCATGGAAACGCTGCTCAAAAAAGGTCATTCTAGCATTATTGCCTAACTCCATGCCATCCAAGCCACTGAGACACCCTCTATGCCACAGGACCTCCAATCCATCCTCTCTAAACATCAAATGGTTTTTTCCACTCCCCAGGAACTCCCTCCTTCCCATGGTGTTCATGATAATTTCATTTCCCTTGTCCCAGGAAGCCTTCCTCCCAATATTCATCCCTATCGTCACCCCTTTTCCCAAAAACATTAAATTGAGAAAATTGTTCAAGAACTGCCCAATGCAGGTGTTATCCACCCTAATATGAGCCCCTACTCTTCTCCTGTGATCATGATCCTTAATAAAGAAGTTTCTTGACACATGCTTCCTGACTTTTGCGCCTTCAAAAAACTCAACATTAAAGACAAATTTCCCATTCCTGTCATTGATGACCTCTTGGATGAATTGAGTGGCACCCTTTTCTTTACTAAACTTGATCTTTTTTTGGGCTACCACAGGATCCGTATGAAAGAGGCAGGCATTCCTAAGACTTCCTTTAGAACTCATGAGGGCCACTATGAGTTTTTGGTCATGCCCTTTGTCTTGTGTAATGCTCCATCCACTTTCCAAAGCCTCATGAATCATGTCTTTTGTCCTTTTCTTCACCATTTTGTGTTAGTTTTATTTGATAATATCCTCATCTACAACAAAACCTGGAAAAAGAATCTTGCTCATGTGGATTGAGTTCTCCATCTACTCTCTCATCACCAAATTTTCCTCAAACAATCTAAATGTGCTTTTGGCACCTCAGAAGTAGATTACTTGGGTCATATTGTTGGCAAGGATGGCATCAGAGTGGATTCTAAAAATATTGAAGATATACAAGATTGGCCTCACCCAATGACTCTCAAATTCTTGCATGGATCTCTGGGTTTAACAGGTTATTATCACAAGTTTGTTAAGAATTATGGAAAGATTGAGACACCTCTCAATGTACTCCTTAAAAATAATTCTTTCACTTGGACTCCAACAGCTGCTCAAGATTTTCAAACCTTGAAGATGGCCATGTGCACCACTCCAGTCCTGTCCCTTCGTGATTTCACAAATACGTTTGTATTGGAATGTGATGCTTCTGGGAAAGGAATTGACATTTTCCTTATGCAAGAGGGTTGGCCTTTGGCCTTTACCACCAAATAATTGTTCAAGAGAAATTTCGGAAAATCAGTCTATGAAAAGGAAATGTTGTTGATTCTGCATGTTGTGGATCTTTGGCGACCTTATCTATTGGGGAAACACTTCCAAATTAAGACATATCATCAAAGCCTCAAGTATTTTATGGAACAATGCCTTTCCTCCCCTGAGAAACAAAAATGGGTGACTAAGATCTTTGGATATGATTATGAGATAATTTACAAAAAAGGCAAAGACAATGTGGTTATTGATGCACTTTCCAAAAAATATGAAGATGAAGGGTCTCTTTTTTCTCTCTCTTTCATTGTACCATATTGGCTCCAAGTTGTTTTCCAGGAATGACTACATGATCCCAAAAGTTCTCATCTGATACAAAAATTGCAGTCCAATTCTCCAATTTCACTAGGGTACTCTTGGCTCAATGATGAGCTTCGATACAAAGGCCATTTTCATTTAATTAAATAGTCAAAACTTGAATCCATGGTACTTTCTGAGCTTCATGCTACACCCACAAATGGGCACTCTGGGTTTACCAAAACCTATGACTGGGTCAAACGTTCTTTTTTCTGGGAGGGTATGAAACCAGACATTCGTAATTTTGTGGCTGAATGTGATGTGTGTCAATGCAACAAGGGTAAAACTATCAAATCTCCTGGAAAACTACAACCACTTCTGATTCCACCTGCTATTTGGTGGGATATCTCTATGGATTTTGTTGTCAACTTACCTAAATCAAGCAATAAATCAGTCATCATGGTGGTAGTTGATCATCTTTCCAAGTATTCTCATTTCTATGTTGTTCAACACCCATTTACAACATCTACTGTGGCTCAACTTTTCATGGATTAGGTCTTCAAGCTTCATGGCATGCCACATTCTATTGTTTCTGATCGTGACCCAAATTTCACCAACAATTTTTGGAAAGAACTGTTCAAGCTACAAGGCACCCAATTTCATATCAACACAACTTATCATCCCCAGACTGATGGTCAAACTGAAGTTGTCAACAAATGTTTGGAAACATATTTGAGGTATTTTTCATCAGAATGGCAGAATCAATGGGCTCAATGGTTACCACTATATGAATGGTGGTACAACATTTCATACCATACAACTACGTGCATGAATCCTTTTGAAGTGGTATATGGAAAAAATCCACCTTCAGTCCTCTCATATTTTCCAGGTGTCTCAAAGGTCCAAGTGGTTGACCAAATGCTTATAGTTCAAGAAGCTATTCTCTGTACCCTCAGAGAATTTGGTCATGGCCCAGAATCGCATGAAACAACAAGAAGATCAAGGTCACTCTGAACATGAATTTGCAGAAGGGGATCAGGTGTTTCCTTGATTGCAGCCTTACAAGCAAACTTCCTTCAAGGCTAACCATTGTTAGAAACTAGAGCCCAAATTTTATGGTCCTTATACCATTCTCAAGCATGTGGGACAGGTGGCCTATTAGTTAGCTTTGCCCAATCATTCTAATATCCATCCTATTTTTCATGTTTCCTACTTAAAGAAGGTGATTGGAACTAAGTTCCAAACTCAAACCAACCTTCCTGAGTTGGACTAAGAAGGCTCCATTTGGCTACAACCACAAGCAGTTTTGGATCAGCATGAGCGTCGACTGTATCAACGAACCATCAAGGAAGTGTTAGCCTAGTGGAAAGATACAACTCCATCAAATGCCACTTGGGAACCAACTACCATTGTGAAACAATTTCCCCATCTCAAGCCTTGAGGACAAGGCTATTTTTAAGGGGTATGACATGTTAGGGACCTAACCCCTCATGTAGGTAGAATAATATATTTCCATGTAATAAAGGTCAATATTAATAAGGCCTAGCAATAAGGAAGAATAATTCCAATGTAAGAAGACCTAATAGAGGCTTCTGCTTCTAGAAGAATCTTCCTCTAGATGGTTCTTTTGATAGACATATTTAGTATAAATAGGAGTTGAGGGTATGAGAACTTTTGTCTTGGATATTATTGTAATAGAGCTCTGCTCTGTTGGAGGTTGCCCCCTTAAAGAGGCAAGTGAACATTGCTCTCGGTAATCAAAGTTCTATTTCTGTCATTATATTGTTATCATTTTGGTATTATCATGGTGTTTTTCAGGTTATATTGTTGTTCATCTGCCATTTCTAGCTATTTATTTATGTTCTACATACTTTTTATATGTAGAATATTACAGCGTGCCTCGCACAAAATATTTTTTGTATGGATCTAAAAATTGTAAAAAGAATACTAAAGAATGTAGTCTAACCAATAAATTTGTTCTTACTAAATTTGGATCTGTTATGAATAAGTTATGATGTTTTTACCCGAAACACCTGTTTTAGACTAGTTTTGGGACTAGCCACAAACCCTATTTTCCATGGAGTGTAACTACAAAAATAAAATGATCCACAAGATGAAATTTTTATCACTTATACTTGGATATGTTTCCTCAATGGCCTCCCAATTTCACAGTCTGAATCATTCTAGAAAAATTTTTATTGCGAAAATGGTGAGATGACCTAAAAATAACATACCTTAGAAAGCATCATCAAAAGAATTAATCCTCCCTTGAATTTCGGCCTTCTTTACTTCATCTTCCCTTTGAAATTCGGCTTAGATATCCTTTGGTTACCTCAGTCACTTGTAGATATTCAATATGATAAAGTGTAATTAAAATGAGAGAGCATTGCCTCTTATTTATACTTTCATGTGGCTTCCTCAAGGGGTTACCTTTTAACCATCTTAACCTGCTTTCCTTATTTTAGGGTTAACCCACTTATAACCACTTGTCCACTTAGTAATTTCTCCATTAAATTTGTTATTTAAATAATTTCTTTTGTATCCACTTTGACTTATTGTACACTCATCACTTCACTTTATTATTTACCTTCTAAAATCTATTAAACCACTTTCATTATTTTAGGGCTAACCTGCTTCTAATCACTTGTCCACTTAGTAATTTATCCATTAACTTTATTATTTAGATAAATTATTTTGTATCCATTTTGAATTATAGTACACTCATCATTTCACTTTATTATTTAAATAATTTATTATTTGCAACTACTTTGACTACTTTGAACTTTTGGGGCTTCTATATTATGCATGAGAGTTCTCCAACTTCACATGGCCATAACTCTCTAACCGTGAGGAGTTATGTGACGTTCTACATACCACTGGAAATGGAATGACATGTACTATCCATATAGAATAGTATTACCTTCAAATATATTAAAAATCATACCATTATACATCAAAAAAACTTGGTTCCATTACCCAAACCTTTGTGCTACCAGAATTTCCTACCGAACTTTCTTCAAGGGTTGACATCAATGACAACCAGCCTAAATAATCAACATATAGGCCCTAAACATGGATATAAGGGATGAACTAATTTTATCCCATCTTCTTCAAATTTCATGGTGTCCCTCTTTAGATAAATGATAGCATAGTTTTTGTATGCCCAATTAATTATGAGTAGAGAAGGGTAGGGATCATTATCTCCCATGATTTCAATTACCTCAAAATCGGTTGTGGTTTTAACTCCCACAACATCTATTTCCACATTTTCTAGCCTTCCTACTGGGAAAATGCAGTACCGGTTTTCCATTCTCAACTGGATAGCGGAATATACTAACTGAGGTTTTCGAAAAGCTTCCAAGGTCTTTTTGGGTAGGATGTTGACATTGGATCCCAAATCTAGCATGACATCTTTGATTTCAAAATCATCTAGTTGGGATTCTAACCTAAATTATTTTCCAGTTCACACCTTTCTTCTTTGTATTCTCTGGGTATTCCTCTCAGGGAGGTTTGTCCTTAATATGTCTTCCGGGGTTCTCTCATTTCCAAATATTAGGTACAAGGTGTTGCACAAATTCTCCGTAATTTGGTCATCCCCCAGGATATCAAAGAACAATTGAAACTAGAGATTGATTACACTTTGAGACTGCTCAAGGTGTCTCCTTGTAATTGCAGAGTTTCTATATTTCGGTGGAGAGGTAGGTTATTGCGCAAGGTTTGGTTGAGAGGAAAATTTATGCGTCATACCTGTCATCCTTGGGAACAACTTTCTAAATATTGGGTTTATTTTCTGCATCTGCCCCAGTTTTTTATCCTCTGCGAGTAATGATGTTGATATTAGGTAGTTGTCCCTCGATCCCCCTTTTTAATTCTGAGATTATGATATTAGCTCCTTTTTGACAAAACCTATATTCCCATTTCACTATCATTTATGGGTAGTCTTCAGTTGTGTGCCCATTATTTCTGCAGTGAGAGCACCATGGTCGTCTTGGGTGAGGGAATTCTCTGGTCAAGTGACCTTGTTTGTTGTAGTTTTAACATTGGCTTGGACCTCTTCCTCCATTTCTCCCTCCTCTGAATCCACCTCCAACCCCACCTCCTTGGCCTCTTATAGGTCCTTGGGGTGTTTCATTTATTCTGAATGTTGTTCGGTCTAATCTGTCAGCAAGTGCATCCAACACTCTACATTGATTTGTAGCATGTTTCCTAGATGCACATAACTTAAAATGTATTGTACTGGGCCTAGTCATGTACTTCATCATAATAGGACACTACCTCAACACATGCCTATGTGTCTGAAAAATCTCAAAATAATCAGTTGACTGAGATGTTTGAGCGCCTGGGAAGGTATGGTATAGCCCTAATGTATGGAATAGTGGAGTCACATATACTTGTGCATGTAGCATCCCCATACACCCAAGCTAG
The DNA here is from genome assembly GCA_032191745.1 of Picea mariana. NCBI lineage: Eukaryota > Viridiplantae > Streptophyta > Pinopsida > Pinales > Pinaceae > Picea > Picea mariana. Next base: position 10,148 of record JASDQU010339405.1, read on the forward strand.
GGAATGATACTACATTTATGATTTTTTCAAGCTCTGATACCATATTTTAGTGCCCCTGACCACCCAAGTCAGGCCATGCTACTCTAAAACACATTTACTAAGATTATGATAACTAAAATATAACATACCTAGACATAGACATACTGGGAGATGGCACACATAAACTCATGTGGAACATCATACAAATATAGTTAACAGACAATTACATTATGCTAACACATAGAATAATGCAAAACTAATAGTAAGGTTATACATACAACATATACAGGCAAAACTCATAAATATAAAACATGTAGAAATACACAACATGTAAATGAACATAGAAATGGTCCTTATCTTTTAGTAGAAGACCACCAACTGCATGAAGACCTTCCATGAACCTCTCAACCATAGACCATGCTTCTCATCACTCTCAGCAGTGGGTCACCCCCAATATGGGACTAAAATCCACCTGGGTAAAGGGATTCCTAGGCTAGACTGAGATAATGGGATGCTACATAGTTAGTCAGGAAGGATTCCCTCCCATGAGCCAACTTATACACACAACCTACAAACTCTCATTCCCCACATGCCTGTCCCACCCCAAGAAGCGTGCCCCTTCTCTCCTCAACAGTCCCTCAACTACCCCACCTCCCTTATAGGGGTTCAACAATAGGCCAAACAAGAATTCTCAAAGCACTATAGCTGCTGCTGGGCTCTCTTCAGGAGAAATCACTTCCCCAACAAAATATCTCACCTGGATAGATTTGCTCACAGGCCTAAAAACCCGCTTCTTATTTTCTAGAAAACTCTCTCATCTGGAGAGAGTTTCCCATAGGCCTGACAACCTGCTTGTTTAATCCAAAGGTCTAACAACCCACCTCTTCACTCTCACTCCTAGTCAACTAGAAATAGGCTCAGGTAAAGGAAACAGTCGAAAATAGGTAAGGACATATAAGATGGAAACAATCCATGCTCAGTCCATGAATTGTGTTGGAAACAACAACCAACCATTAAGACACCACACATGATCAAGAAAATACAAGTGCATCGAGTTTCATGGGAAATACACAAGATAACTCAAGTATAACTATGGGTTCCAAAGGTGCGTGTATGCTCATAGGTTGATAATGGAGGTCATGGTCCATTGCGTGAGTGCGTGAGTGCATCAGTCCATGGGCATGCATTCCAAAATGGGGAATAATGTCAAGAATGGCAGAGATCCCCCCAAGAATGACAATTTTTCCAAATATAACTACATGTCCCAAATCAAACACTTGTATTTGTTGAAGGAAAATCTCCCTACAGACAGGTAGATCTCCTCAAAGAACTAGACTCTTAACTCTAAGACAAAAAGTGCTTATCATGGTCACTGACTTCCTTTTAGATCTAGGTGGACTAATGTGTGAGAAGGAAGGAGAAAAGAAGTACCTTTTACCGGTGTTTGTCCTTGCACACTCCGAGTTGAGCTCCAA
>JASDQU010339407.1:0-12483 GCA_032191745.1 Picea mariana
AGCAATTCGTACCTTTTGTGTATGTGGCACATTATGGAGATCCAAGAATTGCTCCATCTGAAGTATCCATGTGATTGGGTCCTTGCCATCAAACTTCCTCATATCAATATTAGGAACGTGGTTGGTATTCAAACCAAAGTTGGAGTTTCTCCATTCTTGATTCACCTTCCTTGTGTCCTCATAATGAATTTCATGGGATGCATTTTCACTTTCAGGTGTCTTCTCTATTACGAATTTTTTCAATACTTCCATGATCTTCCCTTTTAAACCATCCATCTTAGTATCCAACTTAGCTTCCATTGAATCCATCATATCTTGTAGTTCATATTTTGTTACTATCTTCTTTTGTAAATCATTTATGTCCCTATGCATTTCTTCACCTTCATCAAGATTTCAAGTAGGATTTTCTGGAGGCTTAGTTGGTGTAGAAGTTCCCTTTTTGGGTGGCATGTTGGCCAAGTATCACTTTTGAACCTTGATTTTGAGGTGGTTCTGCTAGACAATATTTCTTCTATTATATCTCCCAAGTTTCAGCCCTTCTGGGTATGAAACTTTATTTTATGTAGTTCTATGATATTTCTTCTCTGAAATGCCACAGGTCTGATCAAAATTGGATGTGCCAACTGGAATTTACGGTAACTTCCCCACAACTTGCCGATTTTTGGCCTTTCCAGGAGATGTCACTTGTATAGCGTGCCTCACCAAAAATAATTGATATAAAATTATGAAACTCGCACCAGAAATACTACAGACTGTCCACGATCCAATGAAACCAGTCCCACTCAATTTGGATAATCTAGGAAGAAGTTATGATTGTTTTACTTGGAACACCTTCTTGAGACTAGTCAATAGGACTAGTCATATACCCTATCTTACACAAGGTGTATCTACAAATTTAAGTTGACCCAGAAGCTAAAATTTTTACCATAGATACATTTCTAATTTTTGTAAATATCTTCCAGATTTCAGGGTCTGAAACATTACATAAAATTTTTTATAGCGAAAATTCCACAATGACTCAGTTCAGGATGATTCCAGAACGCTATCTTGTACAGGCTGTATCTCTGAAAGTATAAGGCTCCAGGAGCTAAATTTTGAACCCAACGTATCTTGATTTGTCTACTAAATATATTCCAAGCCGTACCTTCTAAAACATTGTAGAAAAAAAGTTATAGCGAAAATTCCAAGGTCTCTCAGATGTAGCAGCGAAACCCCAAGACCTTGCGCTCTAATACCATATGTTAAGAACCAAACATCAATATAGCATAGAAAAACCTCAGAAAAAGTACTCAACACCTTGAAGAAGAGATAATTTCATATAATAAGCCTCTTCGAGGGGGCAACCTCCTTTTACCCCACTTAAATGTTCAAGTACAAGATGATTCAAAATGAAAATGTCTCCTTGGTATATATAGGAGACTAGGAGGTATAATTACAACTAATGGCCTAAAGCCGACATAAATAAAATAACATTACTAATATAATATGCCCCAATTAAGGGATAATGAGCCAATATTAGGGCTTAACAGATAGGACTATACAGATAGATGTGGCACTGATTTCCAATATCCCAGGACTACCGACATTTGGCGCGTAGCCAGAGGAATACCTGGATAACAAGATGCGCGAGAACAAAATAACGGAGCTGTTCAAAGAGAAGTTTAGCACCAGTCAGGTTAATAGAGGCATTGCAATCAAGGATATCAATGATAATGTGACAAGGTTTTCCAACAAGCTCATGGCTTGCAAACTATTGAGGAAATGCCGAAAAGAAGAAGTGAGAAAGGAATAATGTTCAGTTGGGCACCATACCTGCTGAACCCATTTTTGGTAGACTGTAGAGATGCACAGGACAATGGAACATAGTTCCAATACTCCTGAATGATCATTCTAATAGCATTGGCTAGATGGAGGGATCCAAGATTCTCAGTATTCCTAGATAGGAAGGGGAAATGTTCTGTGGCCAGATATGAGTCCCTCTGGCAGGCCAAGGATAAAAAAATGCAACAAGCAAACAACATAGTTTTTGCAATGTTGGAAGAGATACAAAAACACACAACTAATGTATGGTGCATACCTGTGGAGGTGATCCAAGAGACATAAGGGATAACCAAGTTCAAGGCATCCTAACACCACATGTGTATCCAAGTCGTAAGGTATCCAAAGAAGGCATGGCTAGAAATGTAGTATTGCATCACCAAGGAAGAGGTGAATTGGATAGTCAAAGACTGGTCTGCGCAGTGGCAACTGCTAGTATAAAAAATAACAATAAGGTCAGTCAAGGTGCAATCCTACAGGCCTATGGACAAGGCTAAAGTAGGTTCCCCAACAAGAACAAGAAACCCAACCGATAATACTAGAAAGTATGTAGCGTAGAATCAACCAACTGGAAGCAACGCAATACCAAAACGTCAAAGGAAAACAACAACAAGGACAGATAGCTAGCCACATACCAGAAAGGGGGATACTCCAAAGGATGGAGAAGAGAGGGTCCAGGGTATAACAACTGCGGTGCATCCCTCACAGACAATAAGGAATCCCGCACAAGAAAAAGAGGCGTGCAAGAAAAGAAAGTATGTCACAAAAGACCCAGTCATCACCTTGACAGAGGATGATGCGGTGTTAGTCGCGAACAAGGTCCAAGATAGGGGGGAGGATGTGGTCTGCATTGCAGAGGCACAATGGGAAGAGATAATGGCCAAGCTCATAGAATTCAATGAGAATATTCAACAATTACACAGCCAAGAAGGACCACAGGACACAACACAACAACATGAAAGGCCACGACAACCCCCTGCATAGAAAGAAGGAGAGGAGACAGTGCAGTTGGTATTCCAAGGCAGGGATACTTTTACAGTCATGTTCCAAATGATCAGAATGGATCAGAGGAATGTGCATAAAGTCACGGGGGACGTGGAGCAATTTGAAGTTGTCATGGCACAAATACCCACCAAGTTATTGTACAGACTCCAGGTTAGCGTAATGCAAGAGGTGCAATCCATGGCCCATGCAGATGCAACCAACTTGGAGCTGGGAAGAGGAGTTGATAAAATGATAAAACTCACATGCGACAAACTAAATTCAGAGAAAGAGGAGGAAAAAGGACGCACAAATAAACTACAATGGGGATTAACAATGGTTTATGATCGCATCTCCGACAACGTGCAAGCACCAGAGAGGAGTGCAGAGGAGAAGATCAACATGATCACACAAACAATTGATAGATATCAACAGAAAATTGAGGAGCTAAAAGAAAGGCTCAATCCTATGACTCCTCTCGAGGTTTGAGAGCAGAGAGAACAACAATGTGCACTCTAGATAGCTGAGATGGAGAAATAAGCAAGGGAAGTAGAAGAGTTTTTCGACAGAGCCGCGCATATATAGGCTATCCTGGAGGAAGGAAAGAAGGTCCAATAGTGGGACCAAGAAGAGGAGAGAATCAACGCTACTATACAAGAGCTAAAGCAACGAAAGAAAACAATGAGCATCACTGAGCGCTTGAAGGGCACTCAAGAAATGAAGACTCTGCAGATAGAGTTGAAAACAACAAAGACAAAGAAGAAAGAACGACAAGTTGAATTGGAACCCCTCCAAGAATAAGTAGCATAGATGATTGCGCAGTTGGAGGAAGAGAAGAAAAGTATGGCACAAGAACATATAGAGGGTGCAACATTGGTGTAGGAGGAGATAATAGTGCAGTCAGTAGAGGTGCTAATAGGAAAATTTGCGCATATCAGGGGAAAAGGAAAGGAACTAGAAGAAACGTTCCATAGTTTGGACACAACAGTACAAGAAGCGTGCACTACCTGATGGCTCAGGATGAGCCACATGCCAGTGTTGGGGGCATGTTGGGCGCAGGCCTATTTAGAGAAGGAAGGATATTTTGGGCACATGCCTAATTTTGGAGAAAAAAAATATTTTGGGAAAGACCTAATTGGGGAAAAGAAAACCTAATTTTGGAGCGCGTGCAACAGATGGAAAGAAAGCAACATGTAGAAAAAGAATGAAAGCAACATGCAAGAGGAAAAGAAACGTGGCACACATGCATACAAGCCTAACCATGATAGGGTTAGGGTTTTTGATAAGGATTGTAATGGCTATAAGCCTGTAAAATAGTATAAATAAGAACCTAGGAAGTCTAGGTTGGGGGTTCGGTTATTGTTGGTTAAGTGGCTAAAGATTGTTGATAATTGTTGTTGAAGGTTGTTGAGTTGTAGAAGACTCGAATAAACTATATTTTGAGGGTTAGATCATAGGATGAGGAGCATGGTGTGATCTAGTCTTCCTCACAGAGGTTCCTTAACCTCATCATGATTGTATGATTGAAGATGTAATGCATGCAATGCCTGATTTTGCAGCATACTAAATAAAAGAGAAGAGAACCCAAATCTTTGTGGACATAGCCCAGGAGGGGGTGAGCCATGGTAAAGCTTGTGTTTTGTGTGATGTTTCTTGAATTCTTTACTTTCTGTTAATGGATATCTTATGAATGAATGATTAACTAGATGTATTAGCATGCATGCATAAGGCTAAAACATGAAATGAATGAATCCTAGAAATAATTTATCAAGAACAAGTTTAAGGCATAAAGAAAGATAAAATACCCTCCTAGATCCCCACTCATTCCTAGACTGCAAACACCTGGGTATTGCATTCACCCATAGAGATATTTTGAGTGAGACTGCGTTATGCACCTTGTGTGCAGCGTTGCCTTCTGGTTTACCGGGAGGGCCAATAGTTTTAGAGGGTTTTGTTGGAAACCTGTTCATCTATGAACCTAGGTCAACCCAAGAAGAAGTAAGAAGAGAAAGAGAGATCCAACCAACATAATGTATCATAACACATGAAAGCAATAATTCTCTACAAGGAAATATAACAATTACATATACATCCAAGTAAGGAGGAAAATCTTGTACATCTTCTATTAATGGACAAAAGTATTTCAACTTACAATCAAAGAAGTTGATGCAGTCCTTTCCCAAGTTCCTTGCCCAAGCTCTGTAATCAAACTGCCATAATAAGTTTTCTTTCTACTTTCTCCCCCCTTTTCCCATCAGCGACCTCCATTATTTATAGGATAGTAGAGATAAGATCAAAGGGTAGTTTGGATAATATCTCCATGCCCAAGATGAAAATCTTCTCAATGTCGAACAAAAAAACATTCGGGGTTCAATCTCATCTCCCAAAACCAATCCTAAATAGGGAGTAACAGACCCAGTTGTGCCCTGCATTCTTGCAAGGAGCGATTAATCGCCCTTTTCAAGAGGACAAGGAGTAACCACAACTTTCTGGTTGAGAGATGTAAAGGGAAAACAAGAGACTAGGAAAAAAGGTATTGTAAACTCATGGGAAAAGTGGTGTAATTCATTGTTTCAAACTACTAACCTCTGGATGATACTCATCAGCTGATTAGGTGGAGAATAATTGTATAATAACCTCAATAGCCAATCTCTTCCAGTCTCTGTGTAAATTTATTTATTGAGAGAGAATTCATACTATCATCAACATTCCATCACAGGCCAATTCCAGGCACATAAGTATGCCTTCTAAGAGAAATCATGTCCCCAAGAGAGGCCAAGTGAAGGAAACCATTGCCTCTTCCCTTGCCTACTCCATCAAGTCTATTTTCACATCACGTTTCTTCTTCAAAGTCTCATGGCTTTTCACAGTACTTTATGATGGCTTATTCTTATTCTTATTTGAACTCCACTTTGGGTTAGATTTTCAATTTAATGTTTGTTGAAGATCAATGGCCATGTATTATTTACATCATGATGAAACACATCACTCATAATAAAATTATTTCATTTGGCAATGTTGGGTCGTGACAACACACCTTGGAGTTACATTTGTTTTAGTAGAGGTTTTTCAAGCATTTGGATTTTCATATTCCTGGAAATGTTTGAAAATATCTTGTTTAAATGTAGAAGCCCATGAGGAGATTCTTCAGGCTTCTATCCATTTTCTCCATTATTTGGTTGAGAAATAAAGATTACCATTGCTCCCATATATTCCTCTTTGTTGTGTGTGATGTTTTATATTTCTCTATTTTTGTCTCTGTTCATGAATTCTGTTTGCAGGCTTGAAGTCCAACAAGTGGTATTAGAGTTGAGGTTGGGTGAAGGTCTATGAGAGTCGATGGAATATTTTCATTTACGTGCAGAGAAGGAGAGTTTGATGCAAGGGAACCAAGGGTTTGGCACTCTGTCTTTTAGGAGGAAAAACCCTATGAGTTTGAAAGGTTGTTGGATGTTGAGGAAATCAGAGTTGGAATCCATGGAAGTGGTTAGAGAAAGGTTTCCTCTTGGGTATATTGTTTATGTATGTCAAGTCCTGCAGTTTGGAGGATACACGCGAAGTGTTTGTTGGAATTCGTTAACGAGATGATCATGGACCATTATGATTTGTTGTCCGAGGAGGTAGAGTTAGATCTGGCAGTGATGGTGGCAAGTCAAGCATGGAAGCAGAGTGTTGATGGGATTACATAGATTTGAAGAAATTGTGAAAGTCTTAAATGAAAATTTTGAGGTGGAGTTGACAATTTTTTTATGACATGTAAATGAGCATATGACTGTAAGACCTATTTAGGCATGCATACCCTAGGTTTGAAATTTCATTGGTAAAGTCTAGATGTCGACCTATGTGATAGGAGGGAGCATGAGATATTCCCAAATACCCTAACTTTGAAGTTTGGTAGGTTTTTGGTCATGGGAAAAGGAGGGGAAAGTTAGGTCAAGAGTCATGGTTTCAAGCACATGTTTTTGGTATCTCATGGATTTAGAGACCATGGATTACCTGTAATGAAGCCCTTAAAAGGGCTTAGGATACTCCATTGAAATTATCCTGGAGGTGAGGGGTGAAGATTCACTTGGATGGCTTGGCCATATTCGGTTAAGGGAACACAGTTTTATATTTTTGTTGGTTATGGTGATGAAGCTAAGGAATGTAAATTGTGGGATCCTATTGTCTAGAAATGATCAGTAGCAAAGATATGTACCATGAGAATTCGTTCAATATTACAAAGGGATATTTGTTTGCAAACTCAAGGAATCATTGTATGGCCCAAGGTACCCATGAAATGGTACTAGATGGTTGATTCCTTCATAGTGAGGCAAAGTTTCTTAAGAAGTGAGTATGATCATTGTGTTTATGTAATATTCATTATCTTGGTGGTATGTTGATGATATGCTTGTTGCAAGCAAAGCATGGTTGAGATCAACAGGTTAAAGGCTCAGTTGGCTAGGAATTTTGATCAAGGATCTAGGAGAAACAAAACAAATATTGGGCATAGAAGTATACATAGATGGGAAAAAAGGGTAAATTGTGGTTGTCACTGATGAGGTTCAAAATAACTTTGAGAAACTGGTAAATATCTCTTTAACTTCCCATTGTAATATTTCTTCAAGTTTATGTCCTGGTAGTAAGGAAGAAATGATTATATGTTTAGTTTACCTTATGAAAATGCAATAGGAAGGTTGATTGTTGTGATGGAATGTTCAATTTCATATGTAGTTGGTGTTGTCATTGGACACATTGCAAAACCAGGTAAATAACATGGAAATGGGTCCTTTGGTATCTTAAAATCACGAGTATCACCTATAGTGGTTCCAATGATTTAGTTTGTGGTTATGTTGATTCAATGGAAGTGGAGTGGTCCATATTGGAGAAAACTGTGCAAACATGTTCACACAACCAATATTGTTAGAGAATTTGTGGTGGTGTTTGTATTTTCTTGGCTTGCAGGAAGGTGATGTTTGATTCATTGGGAAAGGTATCTGAAAATTGTTGTCAAGGTGGATATTATTGGGTTGTGACAACACACCTTGTAGTTACATTCGTTCTGGCGAAGGTTTCTCAAGCATTTGGTTTTCCATATGCCTATAAATGATTAAGAATCTCATGTTTAAATGTACAATCCTGAGAGGATCTTCTTCAGACTTGTATCCATTTTCTCCATTATTTGGCAAAGATTACCATTGCCCTTGTATGTTCCTTTATGATGTGTGTGATGTTTTATATTTCTCTATTTTTGTCCTTGTTGATTAATTCTATTTGTAGGCCTGAAGTCTAATAGGAAAGGTAATATCATTCAAAAAATCCCAATAAACATTATGGAAAACTGTGAAAACCTACACGCTCAGATTATATTTTGATAGATATTGCAAGAGGAATAAAAATGAGCTTAGATGGCGAATTATGTAACAACCCTCCTAGTTAAGGACAACTACTCTGACAACAGGTGCAATTTTTTTTTTTGTTTTAACCGTGTGTGCACGTGTGTAGGAAGGGAAACAGACACACTGGACTCCATGTCCCCACTCGACAACCAACAAGACGCAACCACGAAGTTCAGCACAAGAAGACTGAAGGCTCACAAGGAGTAACTGCATCAAGATACGACCATAGGCATGAGGCGCACAACACAAACATTAAGACATACTGGGGTTGCACAGTCAGAACACAGCGGTAAGAATCCATGGTGTTAGAGTTACTATTTCTGCACAGGAAAGCAGGGCGTTTAGTCTTATGTCTTCTCGAAAGAAGATTAGACAGGCTCCTGGTCGACTGCTCAGGCAGAAGCTAGTAAGCCCCTCAGGTGTGTCGCAAGAGTGGAAACCCTGCCTTTAAAGGGCCCGAGACTCTTGATACGGCACTTGATTCTTGACGCAGGGAAACACACAGACATAAATACTAAGGCTACTGATGGTGTCTACCTCCCTCCCGACACAAACAGATCACGCAATGCAATACCACCAAGTACTATAAAATCAGGGACAACCATGACCTCTATGGGAGACGCAAGTCAGGAGGACTCCATTCTCGAACAACCACTATGGAGACCTGAAGACATCAATCTAGGTCAATTGCTCCATCACTTATCATTAACCGACGAAGACTTTATCCTAAGGTAAAACCAAAAATTTCAACCCCCAATATTTAGTGTTAAGGTCGTTGGCACTGGTTCAAGGACATGCAATAATCACCAGTGCATTGCATTTTTCTATTAATCGCCATAGTCGAACAATGATATCATTACCATATATTAGAATCACCTAAAAATATTTGCATTGCAATTTAGACCTTATCATTAACCTTCAATTTAAACTAATAATAACCTTGCCATTTAAACATCCTTACGAACATTTCAAATAAACAAACATTAACATTTAAATTCAACCATCTTCATTAACATGCAAATTAAAACAATTATTATTATTGCAATTTAACAAGTGTTACCATTGCAATTTAGCGAGTATTAATATTGCATTCTAAGCTTCTTTGTTAGCATTTCAATTAAACAATATTAACGATGCCATTAACCAGTATAATCATTGCAAATTAAACAATTGTTGACATTGCGAATCGACCATCTTCATTAACATTGCAAACTAAAACAAATATTTTATTGCAATTTAAAAAGCATTACCATTGCTATTAAAGCAAATATTAATATTGTATTAGAACAAATATTCCCGTTGCTATTCAAAAAATACTCCCATACCCTACAATAACCTCACAACAAATTAAGGACAAATGATATCCATACTTGAAAAAGGGAATATGAAGAAAGGTCATTTAATATTAATTTGCATCAACCCATTGTACACATATGGCATCTCATTAAAAATATACACATATAAATACATGTAAATTTATTATTGTGTTTTTGTTTTTGTTTTTTTTCTTAAATGCTTTCAATAATTAACAAGGAATATATATAACATAATATAACCTATTCTTGTAATGTAATTAATTCAGATCGCATCACATTATAAAATATATACATGTAAGTATATATAAATTTATTATTGTTTTGTTTTTGTTTTTGTTTTTTTTTTAAAGGCTTTCAATAATTAACAAGGAATATATATATTAATACTACCATTGGATTCATGTACAGCTACTCTAGGGACTGGTATTCCTTTGGATTTTCAAGGACCTAAGGTTGAACTGTGAGATCAGGCGATCTGAACGAGAATAAGAAAAGTCTATACCACGTACGAGAATGGCAGACCAGTTAACAAAATATTTCGGGGATTGAGTTACTGCTGCACAGATGTCGGAAAATTATGAAGCAAAGTTCTGGTTTAAGGGAAAAGACGGCGTTGGTCCCACGGTGGTCGAATGAATTCCCATGCCCAGGAAATCCCTGTGCACTAGCAACACAATCGTGATTAGTGAAGGATCGGTTCAGAAAATCTTCCAACAGTCAAATAGAGGACGCGTAAGGGTTAGACATCGGTGGCTCAAGAGCTGGCAAGCCATAACCATAAATTCGCCTTGAAAAAAAAACACGGCCATGACTGCCGAGACGTCTAGGTCACCACGCTGGTCAGATAGCTGTCAAAAAGGGTGAGGAAGGGCATTAACGCCGACAGAGATTTTAAATCCATCACGCCGTTTGGGTTTTCTTTTCAGTCCGGGAGACTAATATTGTGAGTAAGCATATCACACTTATTATATGTCGCGTTCTTCCTGGAATGGATGGCCAACCTAACACCTCCGTAAGAAATACCTATGGACACCTATAACAGTAACTTATACGGCATGAGACTCAATACAATTAGATAAAAACGACCGTATGCTACACCAGAATTGTGTTTAGGAGGTAAAAGAGCTGGAAAAATGAGTTCTGAATACCTCAAGACACAACAAATATACGCAAGGACCCTTCACGTTTTCCAGATTATACCACTGAGTTATATCTGCATGTTAGTATGATTCGGCATTCAAAAAAAAGGAAACGGGTCCAGGTACATTACAGCGAGCGGCAGCATAAAAAGAACGAAATGACAGCATTATCACAACCATTAATCCACCCAACGAGATATAAGCGAAATGCATCTAGATTTCCCAGCTCCACGTTCGAGGAGGAATCTCAGTTGCATCTACCTCTTCAGTCACAGACAGACCTTTAAACAAACCCTGTAAGTCTGAGAGATACTTAATCCCGTAATCCCTCAAAAGCACAATCTCAAATCTACAAAGGTATTTCCAGACTCCTAAAAACTATGCGTTATTATACCCACCGCCCACGGCATGGTATATAGTATTCTATATGTAGTTGACTGTGTAATGGTTAAGCTGTTGAGCATAAATTTAGGATCCTTTCGAAAGTTTAAATTCATGGGTTTTTGAAAGTAACTGTTTAATTTCTGTATATTATATGCAGTAAACCCGACACGTCCAAGTGGGTTCTAAATGTGATTTAGTAGCAACCAAAAACACTATAACCAGAACCAGGAACCATCTTATTTCTCATCCTTCTTATAACACTTAAGGCCCTTCATAATTTGACCGGAGCACGATTCAAAGGCATTACCAAGAATATCCATTCAACCCATTAACCTAGGCACTGGCTTTTAGCGGGATGGGCAGATCCATTTCTGGCCTGATTTATACATAGATGTTTGCTAAAGTATACCTACAATGTACCCACTATTCTAGGCCCACCAACCCTAACTATTCAATGCTGCAAGGGTAAACCAGAAATCCATTGTCAATCAATACTTAACTGAACAAGATTTACACCAGAAAAAGGGGACCCCACCCAGAACGATGAATAAATTTGACACAGTCCCGGATACGAACAGTAATAATTTATTACCCGTCCAAATTTGCTTATATTTTATTTACACAGCCGTATATTACATTACGCCCTCCAGACCAATATAACCATTTCACCAACCAGGAAATAAATTAACCCAGTCCGGAAATAAAAATAAAACATTAACCCAGTCCGGAAGGTAAACAAATACTATTTTACACAGTCATGGAATGAATTTTCACGCCATCCATAGTGATAATGTAAATGTTACGCAGACTAGAACAAGGAATATAACATAAAACATTAATGCAGTCAGGAAGGTAAACAAATATTATTTTACCCAGTCATAGAATGAATTTTCACGCCTTCCATAGTGATAATATAAATGTTACGCAGACTAGAACAAGGAATATAAAATAAAACATTAATACAGTTAGGAGGGTAACAAATATTATTTTACTCAGTCATAGAATGAATTTTTCACGCCTTCCATAGTGATAATATAAATGTTACGCAGACTAGAACAAGGAATATAAAATAAAACATTACACAGTCCAGAATGTAAACAAGAACTATTTACACTGTCCTTCATTCTATCTAAGGGCATACCTTTGCCTATTCGCCTCCTCCGAAGGTTTGTCCGCGCGCTTCGTGCAATCCTTCTCCGTGTCGACCATAGAGGACTCACCGGTACCTCCCAGCCAAACGCTAGGGGTACTCTACTTCCCCCTTAGCCCCTCGAGCCGCAAAGGGGCCACACACAACCCAGACAATACCTAGCTTCCCAGCTCGCCTCCAAGGCTAAGCTACCACTCAAGTCAGCTGAGAATCCCCAACTCCTACAAGAAATCCGTCCAGTCTCTAGTCTGACAGCATAACAATACCAATAGCTCAAAAGTCCCCTCTTTCCCCCCTCTCCTTTTCTTTTATCCAGT
>JASDQU010339408.1:1869-12483 GCA_032191745.1 Picea mariana
AGACCCTCGTTCCCCACATGCCTGTTCCACCCCAGGAGAGTGCACCTTCTCTGTCACCTAGATAGTCCTTCGGCTGCCAGTCTCCCTTACCTTGGGTTACAGGAACAGACCATATCGAAATTCTTTGGGCTCTAAGGCAGCTACAGGGATTCCTTCCAAGAGTCCTCTTCTTCCCCTGTGCACTCCCTCACCTGGAGGGGTCGCTCATAGGCTAACAAGCCTCATGCAGTCCAGTGCTGCGCAATCACATCAATCCCTGGGAAAACACAGACAAGGCTTCCCAAAAGGTTCGGCTATGCCAGGATGATCTCACGGGATGATTTTCGGAACAGAGACTCCACGCACAGGCTAGCTCAGCTTTTCCCAAACAACCAGGGATTCTTCTACTTGAGTTTAACACAGGCTTAATGCGCACACAGGTTTTATCAGAGACACGAGTTACTCAGAGTCATACACAGACTCCACGGCTCTGGACATGGTGTACACGATTTCCTTCGGACCAAACACAGGCTTTACGGCTTCCAGAGATAAACCAGGGTATTCTGGCAGGCGACGTACTGGTTCCACTCATAGAGGTTCGGTTTCAAATGGAGGCGAGAGAGCATTCTCGGCTCAGTTCATGTTTTTTATTTGCATGCACCAGGGTTGACACTTGTCACCCTGGGAACTGCATGCATCCCATCCGTACACCTTCCTCCCACCACTTGGGAATTCACAGGTCCTTCCAAAGGACTTAGGTTAACATAATGTGCACATGGATTTTTAGGAATAATAAAAAAATATTATTCCAGGCCTAAGCCCCCTAGGCTTATCCCCTAGGCTCCACCCTCATCCCTCTTCCCACCTTCCAGCCCCTAGTTCCTTGCCCCTTCTGTGGATGCTCAGTCCCCTATCACTCTTTCATCGTGGACGGTCTGCACTGGTGGTATTTATATTTTATTAATTGACCTGCATACATAGAAGTACATCAACAGGCTCCTGGCCTTCAGCACTTAGGCTCCCTGGCCTAACAAAACTCATAAGCCTACAGCTTATTCAAAACTTGGCTCACCAGCCTATAGAACATATTTACAATTCTTTGCATATAACATGATCTGCAACATGGCTCGGCCTTGGGGACACTACATCACTTGTCCAACAGGTACAACAATTTGTACCATACAACTACCCCATGACTCCTTTTGAAGTGGTATATGGACAAAATCCAACTTCATTTCTCTCATATTTTCCAGGTGTCTCGAAGGTCCAAGCGGTTGACCAAATGCTTACAGTTAGAGAGGCTATTCTCCATACCCTCAAAGAGAATTTGGTCATGGGCCAAAATAGCATGAAGCAACAAGCAGGTCAAGGTCGCTCTAAACGTCAATTTGTAGAATTTGGTCATGGGCCAAAATAGCATGAAGCAACAAGCAGGTCAATAATAAGCAATGGATGCAATGATGTTAGATTTTCATGTTCCTTGAGGCTTATAAAGCAAGTAGGATCTCTTCATTTCTTTTATAGTATTTGGATAGAATTATCACCTTTTAAAAAAGGCCTAAAGATCTATTACAATTTATTCTTTTCTAATGAGATATAAAATGAACATGACTCCCATGGTTAAGCATGATTTGGGTATGCTCAAAATATGAATATAAGATGCAATGTTCATCCATCATATGTTATATTGGAAGGGAAATATTTTTTGAAGTGTGTACCTAGTTTACTCTTGTCAACTGAAGCACAACTAATTTTTAAACTTTTCATCAAGCAAGGGTTGAATGAATTTATACCCTTCAAATTGAAATTAAGAGTAGCCCTTCAAATTTAATCATTGGTTAAGTGCATGGTTTCAAACAAATTGTAATTTTGACAACAAAAAAAAGGTTCTACTAGTAGCACTACTTTTTAATTTGGAGATTGTTTTTAAGGTTGTGGTTATAACATTATGGGATTTTAAATTCATGCTTGCAAAATGTTCTAAATTTAACACACAGACAACACCCTCCCTAAAAGGAAATACTATTAATAACACATTTTTTTGTTTCAGGGGTTGATTTTGGTGTTTTTACCCAAAAATTAGGGGTTTTAGGGTTAGAGTTATTGTTTTGAGGTCACAATTCTCATCAAGTCAATCATTGCATATGTGGTCAAAAAATTTTGGCCACTCGGACTTGTTTTAGGAATGGAAAACACGCCACTTTGGGCAATTTTGACCATGTATGATTGGTGGATCGAGATAGCAACACCACAAGGGAAAGATAACCATTTTGTGGCCTAGGTTGGCTGATAATTAATGTATAATGGATTGCATTTATTTATCTGAATAGGTTAGTTAGGTCTTGACATGTTCAACTTTAGTAACATGTAAATATTATCTCAGTATACTGGGGTAGACCCCCCACCCCCTCGGGGCTACTCGACCTTCTAGTCTAGGATTGTTTTCAAACACTTGAGTCAGATTGACTCTTCGGCTCCTTGCTGGAACGCGACAAACTATATCACAGGTCCTTCTTCCCCAAAGTGCGGGTCCTCTTAACCCCGTGGCTCTCTTCTTGACCCTTTGAAGAAATTTGGTGGAAAAACTTGGTTCTCCGTGCCAGGACCTTTCTATCACGTGACCTCAGGTTGTGTCCTCGGGCTAAATCACACAAAGCGCTTCAGGTTTCGGGCTTTGACTCCTTCCATGACAACCAACTCTTATGTTCCCGAACTTTGAATCAACGAAGTCCAACAAGGCGAGGATCAACGATCCCTGCCCCTCCTTTCGATCAATGACTGCGATCTTTTCGGAATCCAGCCTCTGGAAGTCTCTCACTATCCTCCTCGGATATCTTATGTTGTGATATTCCTCCAAATCGACAGATCACTTCCATGCATCCTCTCGAGATCCAACGGTTTGGATTCAAGCCACTCTTCGCGACTTTGAGAAGATATTTTTTTACTCTTGGCAAACCTCCCAGAGCTCCAGTTCCCAGATCTCTTAATATTCTACAACCTGTCTCCTCCCGACGATTGATGATTTCATGGTCTTCAGGAATTCGTCAAGTCCTCGACCTTCATGAACACTTAGCGAATTTTTTTTCGAGACTTAGACTATTCTCGGCCTTCTTTTGCACTCCTTGCAAAGTTCTGTGCTAGTCCTTCTGAGACTTATCTCGGTTTGAAAGCTTCGAGGTTCTCAATTCCTCTATGTCCTTTAGTGGAATTTCTTGTGCCCTCCTGGAAACTCAAAACACTTCCTCCTGAGCTTTTGAGATGAACTTACAATATCCTTGGCACACACCTTGCACTCAGCTAATATTTTCAATGGCTTCTCCCTGAGCCCTTCAAAAAGTATTAAGGCATCTCCTTTTCTTTGTCGATGTGCTATTGCAAAGACTTCCTTCCTCAGAGTGTTCAACAACCCTAGGGTTATCTTAAGGATTCCAACACTTCAGAATGTATTGCTCTTGTACGCTCTCGTACCCTGTCTAATAGATAGATTACAATTATGGAAATTTAATCTGAATCGGATGCAGATCCCTCCTACCGTCAACCACTTAATGGAGACCTTATCTCTAGCTTGTGCGAAGGCACAAATTGGCTCTTCCAACCTGTCAACATTAATTTCCTTCATCATGATTTAGATTTTCTAAGGAAAAATGAGAGGGCAGCTCCTCTCCCTTCTTTGAATGCACACCACTAGTGCTAATCAGTTGGCGTGTGCTGAGGTAGAGCGATGCTCCTGCATCATACTCCACGGCTACTAAAATTCATGAGCTCTTGCTCATGAGCTTCCCAACTCTGTTGACATCTTCATGGATCCCAAACTTTCTCCTGGAGTTGTCCTTTTGCTCCTCTGCTTTGCTTCTATTGTTGTATCTTCATCTTTCCTTTTGCTTGTGTAGGTTCCTTCCTGTCCAACTTCTCATTGTTGACCGCTTCTTCTAGTGACCTCAACATCAACCTGTCTATATCCTCTATGGCTTCTTCCAGATTGTTCACCTTGTGAAATCTACTTGGTTGCAACTCTTCATACTTCTCTCTGGGTGGATCTCCCTGATCTCCCATGATGCTTTCATCGCTTGTGATGCTGACTGGCTAGTCTGTTGCAGACTCCAATTCCATAGTCTCCTCTCTGAACTATTGTTTAGCCACCTCTTATGATAGACTAACTCTTGTCAGTTCTTCGGTTGGTTCCATTCTATCTTCCTCCAGCTGCAACTCATGCTAGTAAGTCTTCCTTGGCATGGCTATTTCATGGAAACCACTTTCTGGTTCTAGACTGTCCAACCAATCCTCCAGCGCCTTTAACTCCATCTCCCACTAAATGAGTAACTCAACTGGGTGCTCCTCTTCTGTTGGGAAAAACTTCAGTATCTACTCCTCCTCCTCTATGACAGTATTATCTTGTTGTCCTTCTATTGCATCTGTAACACCTGTGATAACATCTCCTTGTCTTCTTGGTAGGAATATCTCGACTCCTCCAATGACCAGAATGCCACTCTGATCCTTCTCCTTTGTGATGAAAATTTCCAAATTGTCATCATATTCACTCATGCGGCTTGCAGATACGCATGAACCTTCATGTGGATGAGGCCTTTCTTCCTCCTCTCCATCTATCAACACCCCCTGCTGACGTGAACTCTCACCTGAGCTCATCATTTCTCCCTTGCCCACTTGGCAATTTGGGATGTCTCCTCTGCCTTCTAGGAAGTTTACGAGATCAACTGGCCCCTTCACATTGCCCACCTGGAAACCTACGAGAATCCTCCCAGATCGCTCTCCCTCGCCATTGGGGTCTTCGACATATATCAACAAAATTTTTAACATCTATTTTTTCCTTCGGGCCAACAACATCCGAACAAGCCACTTAACTGTCATTTTCAAAGGCCACTTGTACTTCGAGTGCACTCTTGCCTCCTGATGCATCTTAAATTCTAGCATCTCCATATTTTCTCTGATTTCACTGAGCTCCTTGTCCATCTCCGCTTTTATTTTTTGCGAGAATACTTCTCCTCGATCGTGCTCATGACTTTCAACGGCCATATTGCTTCACCTTCAATGCACCTAGTTGCTTACCATCTGTTGCACACCTTGCAATAGTTCCCATAGAGTATCGTACTCTGTCTCCCTTGCCTACAAAATTTAATTGTGTGCTTTGATACCACTCTAGCAAAGAACACCCACCCCATCGGGGTTGCTCGACCTCCCGGTCTAAGATCATTTTCAAACACCTGAGTCAGATTGACTCTTTGGCTCCTTGCTAGAACCCGAAAAACTCTATCACATGTCCTTCCTTCCCCAAAGTGCGGGTCCTATTAACCCCATGACTCTCTTCTTGGCCCTTTGAATAAATTTGGCGGTAACACTTGGCTCTCCATGCCAGGCCCTTTCTATCATGTGACCTCGGGTTGTGTCCCGGGGCTAAATCACACAAAGCACTTCGGGTTTCGGGCTTCGGCTCCTTCCACGACATCGAACTCTTACATTCCTAAACTCTGAATCAGCAAAATCAAATGGTGTGAGGATCAAGGGTCCCCATCCCTCCTTTTGATCAATGGCTGCGATCTCTTCAGACTCCAGCCTTCGGGAGTCTCTCACTATTCTCCTTGGATATCTTCTGGATTTCTCTTTCTCTGAATCGATGGATCACTTCCACGCGTCCTCTCTAGATCCAACGATCTGGATTCAAACCGCTCTTCGTGACTTTGTGAAGATCTTTGTTTTCTCTTGGAAACCTCCTAGAGCTCCAACTCCCAGATCTCCTAATATTCTGTAACCTGTCTCCTCCTGACGATGGAATATTTCATGGTCTTTGGGACTTCGACAAGTCCTCGAACTTCTTGCACACTTAGCGAAATTTATGCCCAAGAATTAGACTGTTCTCGACCTTCTTCTGCACTCCTTGAAAAGTTTTGTGCTAGTCCTTCTAAGACTTTACTTGGCTTGAAAGCTTCGAGGTTCTCAATTCCTTTATGTCCTTTAGTGGACTTTCTTGTGCCCTCCCGGCAACTCAACTCCCTTCCCCCTGAGCTTTTAAGATGAACTTATAGTATCCTTGGCGCACTCCTTGCGCTCAGCTAAAATTTTCGACAAATTCTCCCTGAGCCCTTCAAAAAGTCTTAAGGCATCTCCTTTCCTTTGTTGATGTGCTCTTGCAAAGCCTTCCTTCCTCAAAGTGTTCAACAACCCTAGGGTTCTCTTAAGGATTCCAACACTTCAGAATGTATTTCTCTTGTATGCTCTCGTACTTGCTCTATGCCTTCCTGGAAGATTATTAAAAATTATTCAGTAACTTTGTGTTGTTCCTCCTCCTACATAGTATTTCCTTCCAAGGTACCCAACCACCTTGAAATTTCCCTTCGAGTCTGTGAATTATGCTGGTTTTCCCTCTTGGAATCTTCTCTTCTAACTCAATCGAGTTCAGACATGCACTCCTTGCGTTGGCTCATAGAGTTTCCACCCTCTGTCGCACACTCCTTGCACTTAGCCTTGAGAACCAGTCTTAATCCAACACACTCATAGATAGAAGATTGTATCTCTATCCGTACAGACGATTTCTAACATACATCTACATCTCAAATGCATACGAATGACATTCACAACAAAACATCCATTACATTGAAATTGGAAAACATGAAAACTGTTATTTTCTATTAATGGTGGAATGCCCATTACAATATATGAGTCTAGACTACAATTCAGTCTTGGCTCTACTACTACCCCCTATGCCTATCTTCCATCTCTATCTACTGGAAACAATACAAGAGTTTATACAAGAGGGGCTAGATGAGCTTCCCTCCAAGCTAAGATAGTGGTGTATAATCACCATTCAAAATGCCAATCTAATGGGTAGATGAAAAAGATGGAAATCTGATCCGAATCAGATGTAGATCCCTCCTACCGTCAACCAATTAATGGTGAACTTATCTCCAGCTTGTGTGAAGGCACAGCTTGGTTGTTCCAACCTGTCAACATTAATTTCCTTGATCACGATTTAGATTTTCGAAGGAAAAATGAGAGGGTGGTGCCTCTCCCTTCTTTGAATGTGCATCACTCATGCTAATCAGCTGGCACATGATGAGGTAGAGCGATGCTCCTGCATCATACTCCATGGCTATGAAAATTCATGATCTCCTTCTCATGAGCTTCCCAGCTCTGTTGAAATCCTCCTGGATCCAAAACTTTTTCTTGCAGTTGTCCTTCTTCTCCTCTGCTTTGATTCTGATGTTGCATCTTCATCTTTCCTATTGCTCATGCAGGTTCCTTCCTGTCCAACTTCTCATTGCTAACTGCTTCTTTTGTTGACCTCAACATTATCCTCTGTATCTCCTCTACAGCTTCTTCCAACTGCTCATTAGCTGGTTTACCTTGTGCATTCTACTTGGCTGCAACTCTTCATGCTGCTCTATGGGTGGATCACCCTGATCTCCCATGTTGCTTTCATCCATTTGTGACACTGACTGGCCACTCTGCTGCAGACTCCAATTCCATGGTCTCCTCTCTGAACTTTTGTTCAACCACCTCTTTTGACAGAATAGCTCCTGTCAGTTCTTCGACTGGTTCCATTCCAGCTTCCTCCAGATGCAACTCATGCTAGTAAGTCTCCTTTGGCATGGATATTTCATTGCATCCAACTTATAGTTCCTAACTATCCAACCAATCCTCCATTGCCTTTAACTCCATCTCCCACTGAGTGAGTAACTCAACTGGGTGCTCCTCTTCTGTTGGGACAGATTTCAGTATTTTCTCCTCCTTCTCAATGTCAATATTAGCTTGATGTCCTTTTGTTGCATCTGCAACACATGTGCTAACCTCTCCTTGGTTTCTTGGTAGGGATATCTCGACTCCTCCAATGACCAAAATGTTCCTCTGATCCTTCTCCTTTGTGATGAAAGTTTCCAACTTGTCATCATCTTCATTCATGCAGCTTGCAGCTCCTCTTGAACCTTCATATGGATGAGGCCTTTCTTCCTCCTCTCCATCTTTCAACACCCCATGTTGACATGAACTCTCAACTGAGCTCATCTTTTCTCCCTTGCTCACTTGGAAATTTGGGATGTCTCCTCTACCCTCTTGGAAGTTTACGGGATCAACTGGCCCCTTCACATTGCCCACCTAGCAACCTACGAGACTCCTCCCATATATCTTTCCCTTGCAATTGAGGTTTTCAACATATCTCAACCACCTTTTTAACATCTATTGTTGCCTTCGGGCCAACAACATCCGAATAGGCCACTTAGCTGTCATTTTCAAAGGCAATGCGTACTTCCATTACACTCTTGCCTCTTGTTGCATCTTAAGGGCTAGCGTATCTATCTTTGCTCAGATTTCACTAAGCTCCTTATCCATCTTTTCTTTTCTTTTCTACGGGAAAACTTCTCCTTGACCACGCTCATGACTTTCAATGACCATACTACTTCACCTTCAGCCCACCTGGCAGCTTACCATTTGTTGCACACCTTGCAACAGTTCCCACAGAGTATCACACTCTGTCTCCCTTGCCTACATAATTCAATTATGTGCTCTGATACCACTTTGGCACAGACCTCCCACCCCCTCGAGGTTGCTCGACCTCCCGGTCTAGGATCATTTTCAAACACCTGAGTCAGATTGATTCTTTGACTCCTTGTTGGAACCCGACAAACTCTATCACAGGTCCTTCATTCCCAAAAGTGTGGGTCCTCTTAACCCCATGGCTCTCTTCTTGGCCCTTTAAAGAAAGTTGGTGGAAACACTTATCTCTCCATGCTAGACCCTTTCTGTCATGTGACCTCGAGTTGTGTCCCGAGGCTAAATCACACAAAGTGATCGGGTTTCGGTCTTCGGCTCCTTCCATGACAGCCAACTCTTACATTCCCAAAATCTGAATCGACAAACTCAAACGACGCGAGGATCAACGGTCCCCATCCCTCCTTTCGATCAATGTATGCGATCTCTTCGGACTCCATCCTTCGGGAGTCTCTCACTATCCTCCTCAGATATCTTCCAGAGTGCTCTTCCTCTGAATCGGCGGATCACTTCCGCGCGTCCTCTCCAGATCCAACGATCTAGATTCAAACTGCTTTTTGCAACTTCGCGAAGATCTTTGTTTTCTCTTGGAAAACCTCTCGGAGCTCTAGATCCCATATATCCTAATATTCTGCCACCTGTCTCCTCTCGACGATGGATGATTTCACGATCTTTGGGACTTCGTCAAGTCCTCAACCTTCTTGCACACTTAGCAAAATTTATGTCCGAGACTTAGACTATTATCGACCTTCTTCTGCACTCCTTGCAAAGTTTTGTGCTAGTCCTTCTTAGACATTGCTCGGCTTGAAATATTCGAGGTTCTTAGTTCCTCTACATCCTTCAATGGAATTTCTCGTGCCCTCTTGGAAACTCAACGCCCTTCCTCCTGAGCTTGTAATATGAACTTATAGTATCCTTGGCGCACTCCTTGCGCTCAGCTAAGCTTTTAGACGGCTTCTCCATGAGCCCTTAAAAATTCCTAAGGCATCTCCTTTCCTTTGTCGATGTGCTCTTGAAAAGCCTTCCTTCTTCAGAGTGTTCAGCGACCCTAGGGTTCTCTTAAGGATTCCAACACTTCAAAATGTATTACTCTTCTACACTCTCATACTTTCTATATGCCCTCCTCGTAGAGTATTACAGAGTATTCAGTAACTCTACATTGTGCTTTCTCCTACATAGTCTTTCCTTCCAAGGTACCTAACCACCTTGAAATTTCCCTCTGAGTCTGTGAATTATCCTAGTGTGCCCTCCTGGCAGCTTCTCTTCTGACTCGACCGAGTTCAAACACACACTCCTAGCATCGGCTCACAAATTTTCCACCCTTTGTCGTGCACTCCTTGCACTTAGCCTTGATAACCAGACTTAATCCAACAGACTCACATATAGAATATTGTATCTCTATCCATGATTTCTAACATACATCTACACCTCAAATGCATACAAATGACATTCACAACAAAACATCCATTACACAGAAATTGGAAAACATGAAAAATTGTTCTTTTCTATTAATGGTGGAATGCCCATTACAATATATGAGTCGGGACTACAACTAAGTCTCGGCTCGATGACTACCTCCTATGCCTATATTTCATCTCTATCTACTGGAAAAAATACAAGAGTTTATACAAGAGGTGCTCGACGAGCTTCCCTCCAAGCTAAGCTAGTGGTGTCTAATCACCATTCAAAACGCCTATCTAATGGACAAATTACAATGATGGAAATCTGATTCGAATCGGATGCATATCCCTCCTACCTTCAACCACTTAATGGCGACCCTATATCCAGCTTGTGTGAAGGCACAACTTGGCTCTTCCAACCTGTAAGCATTAATTGCCTTGATCACGATTTATATTTTTGAAGGCAAAATGAGAGGGCGACACCTCTCCCTTCTTTGAGTGTGCACCACTAGTGCTAATCAGTTGGTGTGCGCTGAGGTAGAGCGATTTTCCTGCATCATACTCCATGGCTACAAAAATTCATGAGCTTCCCAGCTCTGTTGAAATCCTTCTAGATCCCAAACTTTCTCCTAGAGTTGTCCTTTTGCTCCTCTGCTTTTCTTTTGTTGCTGCATCTTCATCTTTCTTGTTGCTCATGCAGGTTATTTCCTATCCAACTTCTCATTATTGTCCACTTCTT
>JASDQU010339412.1:0-12492 GCA_032191745.1 Picea mariana
TAGTTACTGTTAATCATGTTGGGAGTGTTGATGATGTCAAGATCACCCAAACAATCCATAAGCCCAAGTACCCTTGCAGGCTTTGTAAGGGTAGCCATCTTCTTAAGGATTGTCCTGGTCTATCCAAGGCTATAGAAGCATGGTCTACACACCCTCACCAACCCATGTCGTTAGCCTCTGAACAACCTACTGACAACCCCCTGTCAACCAGTCATGATACAGTTGGGAAAAAGAAAAGTAGAGTCAAGTTCTCGTGTATGTTATGAAAAGGGAGCCATCTCACTCACCTTTGTTCTTGTATGGAAGAAGCCTCGAAATTACTGGAAGACAAGACTGTTTCACAGCCTCAACTTCCAGCTACTTATCGCAAGCTTTCTCTCAACCCACCTATAGTTGATGGAATGATCACTCTAGTCCCTTCAACGGTCAATCTAGTTGATCATGTCATCAATCTGGTCATGTCCTTAGTTGAACTAGTTGACAAAGTGATTGATCTGATACCATCCTCAGTCAATCTCGATCTCCCTTCAGAGAGTGAAACTAAAGAGGTCGATCTGATCCCATCCTCAATCGATCCCACTCTCCCGTTAGAGAGTGAAACCCAAGTGGTCGATTCATTTCCATCTATCGACCCCATTCTCTCCTTGGAGAATGAAACTCAAGTGGTCGATCTGATCTCTCCATCGGTCCATCATACTCTCCTGCTAGAGAGTAAACCCGATACTTCCCACATTTTTCTCGTTGATACAAAATCTCTCGTGTCGGGGGTTATTCCTCCTTCTCTCGTGGAACCCTCTCCAAGTTATGAGGCCATCCATTTTGATTGGGGTGTGCTAACTGGATCTCATATTCCCTCTCACATTCCTTTCAAGATTATAGTACAGGTTTGTGGTCGAGATGTTCCTCAGACACTGATAGATGAAGGTTTGTCTTTTAGTATTTTGTCCTCTATTGTTTGGCAAGCTTTGCGTTGTCCTCCACTTGTGTCAGTTATGCAGGATCTGTTAGCTTTTAACAAAAGAACTAGTCAACCTTTAGGGACCCTTCCTCAGTTTCCTGTAACTTTGGGAGGGAAAACTATCTTCATTGATGTGATGGTAGTCCAAGACCCCTTGGATTTTTCTTTACTCCTTGAGCGAGATTATGTCTATGCCATGAAAGCTATTGTGACTACTCTTTTTTGTGTGATATCTTTCCCTCACGATGGATGGGTTGTGACTGTTGATCAACTTTCATTCATTGACCCCGGCTGGATTGCCTCCCTAAATGGTTCTTATATGAAAACAATATCTCCCCCACCACAGGTCAATTATGTGGCGTTGTCGCCCATGGCTTCAACTTCTGATGACTTAGATCCAGTAGTTGACATGGTGATCTCTTCGATAGGGTTGTTAAAGCATGATCTCTTTACTCCTATCGTGACCCTCAACATGGTGTCCTCCCAGAGTGTGTTTCTTCCTTCCAGTGAAGACCTCTTGGAATCCATGACTGAGTTTTTTCCCTTGACATGGTCTCCTTCCGGAGCATTGTCCTCTTGGAATCCATGATCAAGAAAACCACTTCCGAGGATAGTTTTTGCATCTCTGAGGAAACCTCATTAAAAAATGAAATAGAGGTCTTTGAGCATGATTTTCTAATTTAAAGCTCATTAAAAAATGAAACCAGACTTGAGCATAGTTTTCTAATTTCAAGCTCACTAAAAAATAAAACCACTTGCGAGGATAGTTTTTTCGTCTCTATGGAAACCTCATTAAAAAATGAAACAGAGGTTATGAGCATCGTTCTTGTTTCTATGTCAAGCTCGTTAAGAAATGAAATAGTTTTCCCCCTCTCTATTTGAGTCAAGTCCTTCATCTAGTATTTGAAGCTTCATTTCATTCTCCTTTGCAGTTGGATGAAACAAAGCTTGGGGGGAATTTTCTTACAGCGTCTGGACTTCATGTTGAAGTTTGAGCCTCAAGCTTAGTATTTGTTCTTAAGCTAGGGGCTAAGTACCAACCATGCATTAGAAAGTTCCAAGCATAGTTTTCTATGGTTCAAGCTTGTGTAAAAATGAAGCCATTTTCCTCAAGCATAGTTTCCTCTAGTTCAAGCTTGTGTAAACATGAAAATGGATTCAAGCATAGTTTTGTTTAGTTTTTAAGCTTGTATAGAAATTAAAATCTATCCCAAGCATAGTTTTGTTTTGTTTTAAATCTTGCGTAAAAATAAAATCAATCCCGAGCTTAGTCTTTGTTTTTTCTTATGCTCGTAAATCAATGAGAATGTAACCGAGTATACTTTTATCACTTTTTTGGACTCGTAAAGGTTATACAAAAAAGGAACCCCCTAGAGTCCTCTTTAAGCTATTTTCAAACTCTCTAAACATGAAAAGATTGCGAAGTGATCTTGTTCTTTTCACGCTCATTAAAGTATTTGAAGAAAACATCTATTGAGTGATAGTTTATCTCTTTTTCGGTCTCATCAGACTACTTTACGAAAAAGGAACTAAGAGAGTTTTATTTAAGTGTTTTTTAGGCTCTCTAAACATGAAAAAACCATGATTTTTCCTTCTTTGGACTCATAAAACAAACACTGAAAGGCCCATATGGGACCTGAGTTTTCTTTAAGTGTTTTTCAGACTCTCTAAACATGAAAAACCCATGAGTTTTCTTTCTTTGGACTCGTTAAATAAACATCGAAAGACACACAATGGGACCGAACCACTCCTTCCTAGGTTTCATTAAACATTCTCCGAGGGACTCGTCCAAAGGATGAGCTTACACTACAAGCATATGTTATCCTCCTCAAGCTTGTGTAAAAATAAAGAGGTACTCGCCAGAAATGGTGGGGGAAAAATTGGGAAAGAATTGTGTCGAAACCTGTATTCCGTGGAAGAGTCACTTTTGAACATGACACCCTTTCACTTTCCTTGTGTCTAGGTTGGAAAATCTGCTTGTCTCCTGATCATACTCCCTTATAAGATTACAAATTGGTCTGTGATCCCTGTTGTTGATTCAGTGTTTCCAAGACAGTTTTCTTCACATCAATATGTTCAAAGAGAAGTTCAACCCAGAAAGCCTTCTAGTGCGTCGGCCATTTCTGCAGTCTTTAAGCCTTCTATTGCATCGGCCATCCCTGAGTCAGTCCTAAATCACTTGTTACTCTGATCTACATCAAATCTTGTTACTTGTTTCGTGTCATTGATGTTGGATACATTAAGGCCCTCCTGTGACGAGTCTTTTCCTGTTGACTTCATCTCATTATCCAGGAATTAGACTTAGAAACTAATTGGTACCTTGGAACTTGCATGCCTCAATGGGAGGTTTCCTCTCTTTTGATAGTGGGTTTTCATTATCGACCCCTGATCGAGAGATTCCATTGAGTGCTCGAACTCATCTCATTTATTCACATTCGTTAGATTGTACTAGAGTACCTTGGGAGTCATTGACATTAATGGTGTTTTCCCTCGCACTTGTTAACCGTATACACTAATGACTGGTAATCAAGTGGTTTCTACCATGTTCGACTTCAACACATGTATTCGCATGGTTATATTCGTACTATAGAGTAATAGGGATGAAGACCCTGGATATTTTTCTATGGTTCGAGTTTGTGTAAATGAAGCCATTTTCCTCAAGAATAGTTTCCTCTAGTTCAAGCTTGTGTAAACATGAAACAAGGTTCAAGCATAGTTTTGTTTAGTTTTTAAGCTTGTGTAAAAATTAAAATCTATCCCAAGCATAGTTTTGTTTTGTTTTAAAGCTTGCGTAAAAGTAAAAACAATCCCAAGCTTAGTCTTTGTTTTTTCTCATGCTCATAAATCAATGAGAATGTAACCGAGTATACTTTTATCACTTTTCAGACTCGTAAAGGTTATACGAAAAGGGAACCCCCTGGAGTCCTCTTTAAGCTCTTTTCAGACTCTCTAGACATGAAAAGATTGCAGAGCGATCTTGTTCTTTTCACGCTCATTAAAGTATTTGAAGAAAATTTCTGTTGAGAGATAGTTTATCTCTTTTTCGATCTCATCAGACTACTTTATGAAAAAGGAACTGAGAGAGTTTTATTTAAGTGTTTTTCAGGCTCTCTAAACATGAAAAACCCATGAGTTTTCCTTCTTTGGACTCATAAAACAAACATTGAAAGGCCCATATGGGACCTGAGTTTTTTTTAAGTGTTTTTCAGACTCTTTAAACATGAAAAACCGATGAGTTTTCTTTCTTTGGACTCATTAAATAAACATAGAAAGACCCGCAATGGGACTGAACCACTCCTTACTAGGGTTCATTAAACATTCTCCGAGGGACTCATTCGAAGGATGAGCTTACACTACAAGCATATGTTATCCTCCTCAATCTTGCGTAAAAATAAAGAGGTACTCACCAGAAATGGTGGGGGAAAAATTGGGAAAGAATTGTGTCTAAACCTGTATTTCGTGGAAGAGTCGCTTTTGATCATGACACCCTTTCACTTTCCTTTGGTCTAGGTTGGAAAATCTTCTTATCTCCTGATCATACTCCTTTATAAGATTACAAATTGGTCTGTGATCCCTGTTGTTGATTCAGTGTTTCAAAGACAGTTGTCGTGTCATCAATATGTTCAAAGAGAAGTTCAACCCAGAAATCCTTCTATTGCGTTGGCCATTTCTGCAGTCTTTAATTCTTCTATTGCGTCGACCATCCCTGAGTCACTGCTAAATCACTTGTCACTCTGATCTACATCAAATCTTGTTACTTGTTTCATGTCATTGATGTGGGATACATTAAGGCCCTCTTGTGACGAGCCTTTTCTTGTCGACTTCAAATCATTATCCAGGAATTATACTTAGAAACTAATTGGTACCTTGGAACTTGCATGCCTCAATAACAGGTTTCCTCTCTTTTGACAATGGGTTTTCATTATCGACCCCTGATCGAGAGATTTCATCAAGTGTTCGACCTTAGCTCATTGATTCACATTCGTTGGATTGTACCAGAGTACCTTGGGAGTCATTGAAATTAATGGTGATTTCCCTCGCACTTGTTAATGGTATACACTAATGACCAGTAATCAAGTGGTTTCTACATGGTTCACATGGTTAGATTCACATGGTTAGATTCGTACTATAGAGTGATAGAGATGAAGACCCTGGATATTTTTCTGACAAATTCAGGTTGCGTTGGAGTATATTCAGTGTACTGTTGCATAGATCCACATTGTATGTTTGCTGGCTATGTTCAAATTTGAGTCTTTAACACATAGATCCACAGTGTAATTTTGGTGGCTATGTTCATATTTGAGTCATATTGTCATGGATCCATAGTGTATGTTTGGTGGCCATGACCTGTCTTACTTGATGTGGATCTTCACATGTTGGCATTTATGCTTTAAGTCATTTGTATTCTAAGTATGGGAATGCCTACCTGAGTGATGATATATTATTGTACTGTATTTCCTTGTTTGTTGGCAGTTTTCTGACCAACTGTTTCTTGTTCCCTCCACACACTCGACAAAGTATTTCAGCTATCACTATGTTCTAACTTCATATTTTGGAGGGCTCTTTGTTACACATTATTTTTGTCATCCCTATGACCGTTAATGATGTAAACCTATCTGTTGCCTTCAGAGGGGTCAGTGGCTTGAGTTCCTGAAGAGAGAAGGGAGAAGAACTTTTCCTGAGAGAATAAGTTGCATTTTCCCTTGTAAAAACCCTGTAAAAAAGGAAGTTCGCAGGTTTCTCTATAGGCAAGGTGAGAGAATGCATGATTCTCCTAGGTTGCACCATAGCTAGGGTGCAAGATGTTCACAGGTTGCTCTATAGGTAGAGTGCGAGAATGCCTACACGTGGGAAAAACACGTGTTTTCTCGAATCTTCTAGAAGGAGAAACTTCTATGGTGAGGTGGTATTTGAATGGTTTGGATCTTACTCGCTTTCATGATTTAGTGGGATCATCCTATCCTCCTCACCTTATCCTCTTCAACTTATAAAAGGAGAGGAGTTCTCATGGAGAAAGTTAGCTTGGGTTAGCTTTTGAGCTTTGGAGCTTTCTGGCTTGGGATTGTTAGCTTGGTTAGAGTGGCTTTGAGATTTTCTTTGTCAAGATAGATTGTGAATATTATCAGATCTATGCTCTCAGAATTCTTGGAGTGGAAGTGTGTGGGGAACAAAGGAAAATTGGAAGGGACCTTACAACATCAAGGCCATGGTTGTAATCTCTCTTTAACATTTAATATGATACAGTAATATGATTCTTTCCTATAAAGCTTGTTGTGTTCTATTGTATGATTCCTTGATCACATACATAGGTTTATATTGAGTTTATGGTATTGCTATCACTTTGGTTGCTTGCGTTCTTTTGCAGGTTCATCATTGTATGAGCGTTGGAACAGAGCTAGGATGGCGATGGCGAGAGTAAGCGACATTTAAACGGTATTTCACCCATCCCTCTTTAGGTAGTAAATTCAATATTTAAAACTTAAGGAAAGCATCATGTTCTGGTGTGTTTTGTTCTAGATCTAGGTGGATCTAGGGAGATCAGTTAGTGTCTACACCTACCGATTAGTCTGACAACAGTTATGGTGCTTTTAAAATCTACCACAGGAAAATTTCCAATGGAGTTTTATGAGTTATTGGAGGAAGATTCCACATCATTTTCTTAAGTGTTTGGATTATTTGGGGAGTTCATTGTTGATATGTTCCCATGATGAATATCCCATTAATTGTTGAGGTCACATGGACCATGTTTTTCTACATCTATTCAGCCTCATCCACTCTTGAGGGGTTTACTCATGATATATAGGGATGTTTTCACCTTGGAGACCTATATGTCCACCTTGGAGGAGACCTAGGAGGGTTTACTTGTATGGTTTGAGGAGATTGTTGGACAATATGCCTACTTAAAGGAATTCTAAGGATATGTGTTTGAAATTTGACTCACCTTATTCCCTTATTAATGGAGGCATCCCTCTTTCTTAGTGATATTTCACTTGGATTATTGTACATATGGCTTCACCCCCTCATATTTATGCATTTTTACTAGATATTTGGAGGAAAATGTGTTTTACTCCTCCATAGGGTAGGATTTTTGGAGCTTCCACTCCTTGGATCTTAATCAATATATATTTCTTGGAGAATATGATTGTACAAAGGTTTCTTTATTTATGGATGATTGTTGCCAATTCTTGAAGATTCTTCATGTTTCTTACTATTTGTTTCATAAGGACTCATGGTGAAATGTTCATGTCTTCTACAAGATAACTAGATCAATCAATTGAAGGGTAAAATATACCGCTTGGAAGGAATGCATTCTAGGGTAATTACTCTCTTTATTCCTTTGTTGGTTTGGTAATTATTTGGTGTCTTGTTTTTTCTATACATATGGAAACACTAAAAAGAAGTATTAATTTTATCAAGTCATAGTTGATCTTGTTGGGGAAGTTTGTTTCCATTAGGATATGTTCTTGTTGGTCCTTGATATCCATTGTTAATATTCATTTGATAATGGATTACTCTTCATGTTTGGTTCTAATATCTTACATTAATCCTTGAAAGAAATAAACGAATTAAATGGTATGTTTTTTTTCTTGACCTCATAAGACATTTGGTTCACCTTAACTTGAGTATTTTAAAACCCTAAAAACCTAAAAATTCTATTTTACTAATGCTATTCTCACTTCACCTTATGCCTTATTTTTTAACCTTAGTATCTTACTGGGTATACCTCCCTTGAGCTAGATGAGATCCATCATAAATTCAAAAGGATAAGTTGCTAAGGTGATGATGTCAACTATCCTAATGGTTTCTCCTTGAGTTGAACCTTATGTATTATGGATTTTATCATTAATTAAAATTTGATCAGTAACACATCCTCAAGATGTGAATGCACCCACATAGAAGTATGTAATTCCACAAAGGTATATCTTTTGTAGTGGCTATAGATTGGGCAATTTTGTGATAGGATAAAAGTTGTTGTATTTCTACAATACCAATTTCCATCTATTAGTCACTACTACAGACAATTGTTACAACCACATAGCATCCTCATCCATGTGTATGGCCTTCATTGGTCTATGATCTAATAACATACAACTATCTCTAGCTAACCAATTTACCATATGTAATATACTGTATATCTATTACAATGTCATTAATTACTAATTAAATTATTGATGTAATAATTATACTTTTAATGTAAAGTCAAGTCTTTTTAGACAAAAAAGGCATGACTTTACTCATATTCATGTATTTATATGCATTGTTGTACATTGAGTAAAGACAACAAATAATAAATTTATCAAATATTATATATATATATATATATATATATATATAGATATAGATATATAGTCTTAAGCTTCCACCATCCATATATATGAGTAGTGGAATGTTTGAATGTATGGAATGTATATATAATTAAATGGGATACTTAGTTTTATTATTGGCAATGTGGATGTGTATGAAAATCAAACAAAGAGTACAATGTATATTCTTGCAGAGAAAATTTGGATTACATCCATGGATAGATTATTGCACAATAGGGATTTAATTATTTAAATGGGATTGTTGAATGAGGATATGTGTAAAATGAGACAGTTTACTTATTTGTTGTGGAATTTGAATTTCTTTGCATAAGAAAAGGATTGTTCATTTCATTGACATTACATGCATATGTTTATTCACAACAACCTATATGTTTATGTATGATAAATTATGGATGGGAATTCAGGTGTAAGACAAAACAAATAAGCCAATAAAGTGCCCTAGTCTTGAACCAAAAGCATGTAAGTCCAAATGGAAATCAAAGAATCATAATATCAACTATAAAAAAGTAAGAGAAATGAACAAATTTTAAATTCTATAGAGAATCCATGTAGGTGAAGTTGACTATAAGCCCCTCTATTACGGATCAATATCATTTTCCAATGTACATTATGTCCCAATGTATATATATTTAGGTGGCCAAAACAATATATTATGTTTAAGTTCTTGTTATCTTAACAAATATCCATTAATATCTCAACATATTCCATATAATACCCATCCATATCTTCCTATCCTCATTCTTATCTCTAAGAAATAAAGTCCCCAACCACCCATCTTAGGAGCTTCCTCCACATAATTGGTTCAAGATCAACTTTGATAGTGCAACCAAGAACCATCCAACATTGGTAGGCATGGCACGTGTCTTGAGATAGTCCACTAGAACCATAATTAAATTTTGGGAGGGATTATTCTAGCAAACTTGAAATGATAATGTAGAATTATTGGAAACATTTGAATATATTGGAATGGAAAAATAGGAAGGTGTGAAGGTCATTATAATCATGGATACTCACATGTCCTTAACAATATTATTATTGGACAAATCAAGTAAGATTCTTAGGAGGTGGGAGGGATAATGAAATGGGTGGAAATATTAAATATTTGGTTTGTTCACACTAAGTTTACTCACAATCATAGAATAACTCATCAAATTACAAATTGGCTAGTCAATAAATAAGTGATGGAGAAAATAGATTCCAAGTGTATATATATTTATACCTTAAAAATTTGAGACCGAGTATTAATATGAAATATAGACTCAAAGTTCAAATTGATATCTAAAAGAATACTCTTACAAGGGATTGACAACTCAGTGGTTCCATCTTATAGTATTAGGCCCATGTAAACCTATGGAAAGGATGAATAGATGTAAAATATTGTTTCTTTCCAAACCTTGCTTCAAATGCTCCTGTGTAAATGGCATATTGAGAAGAGAATCTTACTCTCTCTTCAATAATACTAAAGACGATATATAGAATCTGACCAACCAGATGAGTCTAAAACATGATCATGTATTCAAATTGGTATTCTAAGTCTAGGGGGGGATAGGAAAGTAATGAGGCATGCTTGGGTGGATATGAAAAGAATAACATCGAGGAACCCATCTAAAAAGAGATAAAACATCACTTTGAATAGGTGTGAATTGGAATCATATAAATCACAGTGAGTATGGAATATTATTCACTCACCATAGATGGAAATCAAAGGGAAAAGGAGAATTGAGATGATTAATTCTTTGATGTAATGGGATATCTAAGAACATCTTTACTAGGTAGGCAATGGCACTCTAAATGAATAAAATATGGATATAGGTGGAATATTTTAGATATACTAGGGGTTAACTCAACCTATTGTAGCAATTGTTGTTGGGAATTTGGTTGGTTTTGTGTCAGGAGCGGCTTAGCGTGAATCCCCTTATTTTGAATCTCCTTGTGTTAGGTACACTAGTGTACGCAGATAGGTTCACAGTTCCAGGGATTCCATATACTAATGTAGGGAAACATTGTTTGGGTTTTCCTACTAAAGTGTCCTTGGAAAAAAAAATTGACCCTATTAGAAGGAAACATCTTATGATATTGTAGTGTACTACTTAAATCTAGAAAGTTGTAGTTTTATTACCATATGTTAATTTTCTCTATTTATGTTGTTGTAAGGATAGCTTACTCATATGTATGCTAAAGAAAGAGGTGAAATCTCTCATATTGTGGCATGCACACTTTTTGAAGGTTGTTACTCATCCTACCATTGAGACCACCTTTTATATTTTCACTATATAAAACACATTATAAATAATGAAAAAAAAATTAAAAAAAATTAAAACTCTTAATAATATTAAAAAAAAATAGTTTAATAAAAATATAAATCTATAGTAAAGTATATACCTCACCATATATCCAATTATTCGATTATATATAATCATATTAATTATATAATACAACTAATTAATTATTATTTTTTCAATTATATATTTCCATTCGCCTTATTTTGATGATGAATGAAAATCCATTGTAAATGTCAAACACATTCTTTTGACACATCTTGTCTTTACATTTGTTGAAGTTGGCACCTACATTGCGTACATAATTGCATCGCATGCCTCCCACTATATTAATAAACTAATATTAAACAGTTAAGTATTAATAAAAGCACTTGTCAAATTTATCTACAATTGCCATGTTAGTAATTAGAATATTTATAACCATAAACTTCATTTAATACTAATCAAATTTTTTTATAGCTATGAGTGATTCAAATTAATTATTTTAATATATTATATTAACAATTACATTTTGTTGCCTAAAGGGGTTGGATTTAATGGTGGAAAGTGAGGTTTTTTTTATTATTGGGCAAGGTTCAATTCCCGTGAGGGATTAACTTGAAGTCATGGGGGCACCTTGAGGTAGAGATAAAACGTGTGGTTGTGCCCAGAGATATTATATTAAATGATATCATGACTCGTGCACACATAAGTGGATCAAAGCCCACTCCCATGTCCTTCAATTTTAGTCCTTCAATTTTAAAGTCCCCGAGGTGTAGGACAATCGGTGATGGAGTGTGTTGTTAAGACACTCTGTGATGTTGTTAAAGTCACCGGTTTGAAACGTGTAGGGACAAAAAATCCAACCATGTTAAGGGTTGGTGTGGTTGAGGCCGAGTGTGATCCTCGGGTCATTTTGACAACTTAGATGCCTTTGAGTCACAATTTCTTAGCCACATGCTAGTCCCATAGGCCAGGGACAAACTAAAAAAAACAAAAAAACAGTTATATCTTGTTAATCAAATTATTTGTAACCGTAAATCTCGTGTAAAATTAATCAAAATATTTATAACCATGAACTTCATTAATGGTGAATTTCTTTAAAATATAAGTCAAATTATTTATAACCGTAAACTCCATTTTAAAATAATCAAATTATTTACAATGATCAACTTCATTTATATCTAATCTAATTATTGATAATCATCAATTTGATTTACATATAATTTCATTTACATATAATATAGTTCTTTTTATGTTTATATAGAGGTGATAGGTTTTGTTAACTAATGAGACAATAGCTTAAATTTATAAGAAAATGTGCAAAATTAAAAACTTATTAATGAGACGATTTTCATTAAATTTAGAGGTGATAGACTTTGTTGATAAATAATATCTATTTAACAATTGAATATATAGAGTTAACCAATTTAATAAAAAAAAAAATCATTATTTTTATTATTAAGTAATAATAAGAAGAAAAAATTACCAAAATTTTATATTTTATAAATGTAATTTTTTTTTTAAAGAAATTAAAATTGAAATTTTGTTTTTATACAAATTCATTTTATTATTACATATTTTAGTGAAAAATATTATCAATATGAGTATTTTAATGATATTATAAATATGAATTAAAATTTTATAAAAAAAATTATTTTATTTTGAGAATTATAATATTATATAATTAGATAATCATAAAATTATTTATTATATATTTAATGGATTTTGATCAATTTTATTTTAAATTATATATTTATAATTTTTATATATTTTTTAAAAATTGTTTTAAATTTAATATTAAATTATTATTATTTTTAAATTAAATTTATTTTAAATTATTTATTTATATTTTTTAAAATTATATTAATATTATTTTAAATTTAATATTAAAATTTTCATTATTATTATTATAATTATTTTAAAATAATAATGTGTAAACTTCAAAAAC
>JASDQU010339414.1:479-12483 GCA_032191745.1 Picea mariana
GGCTATCTGATCAAGATTAGACAGTATGATCAGATGTATTCACTACCCTTTCAGCCTTGAAAATTTAAAAGAACTTGGTCATGCTTAGAAGGTATGACCAAGTTTTCATTACTGCGTGGGGCCTTTGCTTCAATTCTTATTTGACCTCCTTTCTCTTTTCCTTTTTATTCTCTTTTCACAAATTATTTGAAGAATGCCATATCATTTGTGAACCAAATCACCAGGTGCAGATAATATCCAAGTCATAAGATGATTCCCATAAATTATGGGGTGATAACATATGGAAAGGATTGTTCAAAGGATTATCATCTTGAGTCTGATGGACAGACAGAGAGGGTGAACAGGGTGATAGAATACATATTGAGAATGTATGTGATGGACAAAGCATCGAAATGGGAAGACTACCTACACCTGGTAAAATTCAATTACAACAATGGGTATCATGCATCGTTGAAGATGAGCTCATTTGAAGCACTTTATGGCAGAAAGTGCAATACTATAGTGAGCTGGGATAACCCAGCTGATAGGACTATAGTGGGACCAGTGTTGCTCAAGGAGATGGAAGACCAAATGATAAAAATTAAGCATAATTTAAAAGCTGCCCACGACAGGCAGAAAATTTATGCCAATAAGAACAAAACCCACAGAGAGTTCAAAGTGGGTGATCATGTTTTCTTGAAGGTGAAATCTAACAGGAGTTCCCTGAAGCTGGGAAGCTGCGCCAAGTTGGCAGTTAGATTTTGTGGGCCATTTGAAATCCTAGAGAGGATTGGTCTAATTGCTTATATGATTTCATTGCCTGCATCTATGTCTGTTCATAATGTCTTCCATGTATCATTGCTAAGGAAATATATACCTGATGCTAATCATGTCTTTGATTGGAAGGTGATTCAGGTGGAGCAAGAAGGTGTTTTTCAAGTGCATCCAGTGTGCATTTTGGACTAGAAAGTCAAGCAGCTCTAGAACCGAGCCATAGGGCTTGTAAAGGTCCAATGGACATGGTACGGTCCCGAGGATGCTACTTGGGAGCATGAGGATGCAATGCAGATAGAATACCCACATCTTTTTGAGTAATTTTGAAAATTTTGTTGTATATGGGTATATGATGCATTGAGGACAATGCATAAATAAGGGGAGGATATTGTAATATCCCTTGGCCGAACCCAATTGTATTGTAAAGTAAGTATACTTAAGCTGGTGAGCTGTTTTGACATCATTTTGTAATGCACCTTTCATGCAATAATGTGCGCAAGCACTGCGTAGTAAAAATATGTAGTGTACACATTCCTAGATACCAT
Organism: Picea mariana; assembly: GCA_032191745.1. Classification (NCBI taxonomy): domain Eukaryota; kingdom Viridiplantae; phylum Streptophyta; class Pinopsida; order Pinales; family Pinaceae; genus Picea; species Picea mariana. The sequence continues at coordinate 1,778 of JASDQU010339414.1, forward strand.
GCGCAGTATGGAGGTTAGTGAGCCTCGTGTATATGATATGTGTTATAGGATGGTGAGCCAGTTGTTATAAGCTGGGATGCTTATGTTTTGGTATTAGGCTAGAGTGCCTAGATGTTAAAGGCCAGTGCGCCTATTTTATAAATGTCTCATGATTAATATAAAATACATCGCTGCGTGCAGACCGACCACGATAAAAGAGATGGGGGACTGAACTTCACTAGTTAGGGAAAGTGAAGGAAAAAAGTTAAGGGAAAGGGCTAAGCTAGAGAGCTTAAGCCAAAAAGGAATATTATATCAATATTTCCTAAAACATAAAGTATGGAGAATTATTTTATCCTAAGTTATAAAGTTGGGGACAAGTGGACCAAAGTAGCTTCCAACATGAGAAGTGTCAAGTTGGGGACATGCATTCATATCGCGGGGAATCAACCCATTTGGTCACTTATTACAGGGATTCTTAGCGGCAACTTGACCATCATTCTCACCATCACTTTCACGATCAGTTTCACGATGATTCCTTCCTTCACTCAATTATCCAGTCATTGATTCCTTGACCATTTTCATTCACGCAGTCTGTTATCCTTGAGACATCCATTTCACCATATCTGAGCCTGTTTCTATAACCCTTTCTGGTTGATGTACCTAGTTAGCTTGGAGTGGGATTGAAGAAGCGGGTTTTCAGGCCCGTGAGAAATTCTCTGAGTAAGAGAATTGCTGGGGATTGATTCCCGAAGGTTCTAAACTATAGCTATAATTCTCTGAGACTTCCGTTCCAGCCTGTTGCTGATGCCCTGGAAGGGAAGTAGGGCAGCCGAGGGACTGGTGAGTAGAGAAGGGGCACACTTCCTTGGGTGGGATAGGCATGTGGGGAATGAGAGGCTGTAGGCTGTTAGTTGAGTGAGCACCTAAGATGGAGTGTTTCCTATTGTCCATGAGCCTTAGCCTAGTTAGGAACCCCTTTACCTAGGTGGAGTTCAGGTCCAGCTCGAGGGTGACTCACTGTTGATTGTGATGAACAATGTAGTCTAAGGATAGGAGGTTCGTGGACGGTCTGTATGCAGTTGGTGACAATATATCCAAGATAAGTACCAATCATATGATAAAATTATATGCTACATTGTTATTTACATGCTTATGCTATGGCTCATCATATATGTAATTATAATTGTCTGTATGTTTATGGGTATTTCCTTGTATATGCTGCATATATGTGTTTACTGTTATTTCAGTATGAAATCGTATATTACAGAATGTATTTGTTTGTTTACGTTTATATGTAAAGCTTCCACGAGAGTGCTATACGTATATGTTTAAGTTGCATGCAGTTTGAAGAGAAAATTTATGTGGCATAGCTCAGTTGAATACTGTGTATGTTTCCATATGTTCCATAGTAAGAGAATGAAAGTGTTCCCTAGAGTAGCATGGCCAACCTGTTAAGGCTAGGGATGCTACCAACTAGTATCAGAGCATGAAATATCTCTCTGGAGTGGAATTTCCCCGGCCTGTGGGTGGTCGTGGGAACGTTACACTCAATGTCATCCCCCATGTTAAGGACTGGTGGGATACTTACTTTGAGAAAAGGGCCATAGAGGAATCTGCAATATTTACGGTTGCCCCCATGTGGGATTCCTTCAGGGATGCCATTAAATAATAGTACTACCTTGTTGGAAGCTACGAGGACTAGTACACAAGATGGACCACCCTGCGTCAGGAAAGAGACCAAACAATACTGTATTTCACCAACATTTTCCATACCCTACGCACCAAATTGGGTATCAAAGACTTTGAATGACATCTAGTGCTCAAATACCATGGATTTATGCATAGATACATTCAAACAAAAACGGAGTTTATGGACATCACATCATTGGGTACAACTTATAGATATGATGTCAAGATCGAGAAGAAAGTTAAGCAGAAGAGGCGAGAGTTTGGATATGCAAACTCCTCACAACCAAAGTAGGGAAAAGGTGGACCTAAACCTCAAAACATGAGATAAAGAAAAGATGGCCACTCTCAGGACAACCAGTCCAAGCCACAACACAAGAAGGGTAACGAGAATTCAAAGAAGGACACGGGAAAATGGTGTGAATACCATAAAATCCCTTGGCACAACACCGAAGAATGCCGCTCCAAGTAGCCATTTGTGGCTGAGCTGAAAGCTTCCGATTCAGAGGAATATTATGACTTCGAATCAGATTCAGAAGGTCATCAAGCGGCTGGATCTGCCGACGAAACTGCACCTACAACCCTACACCATCATCTGGCTTCACCAAGGAAGATATATTCATGTCAGCCAACGATGTCCTCTTCCCTATGACATCAATCCCTTCAAAGACAAGGTATTGTGTGATATTTCTCCCCTTGAATTTTGTGATGTTCTTTTAGGAAAACCTTATTTGTGGAAGTGACATGCTGTGTATGAGTTTAGACCCTACAATGTTTTTTGTTTGTTTGTTAGTTTTTCCATGACATGTGGGACTAACTTGTGGCTAAGAAACTACGACTCAGAGGCATTTAAGCTGTCAAAATCACCCAGGGATCGCACCGGTCCTGAGCCACACCAACCCTTAACATGGCTGGAGTTTTTGTCCCCGCAGGTTTCGAACCAGTGACTTAACATCACAGAGCGCCTTAACAACACACTCCATCACTGACTGTCCTACACCTCGGGGACTCTAGACCCTATAATGTTATTATTACTTTGGGTAGACAATTGTACAGGATACCAGAGGTAGTGCCGTTGACCACTATTTCTTTAATCTTTGCTAAGCAATGCAGTAAGGTCATTTCACAGACCGAGAAGTTCATCTTCTTTTTTATCTATGCTCACAGTAAGAAAAAAGTCCTCACCAAATCCATGGCCTCTACATAGAGCCTCTATTTACAACAAAAGCAAGTGGTCGGGATCGTGGAAGAGTACATAGACATATTCTCCTCACCCACCAAGGTACCGATGCACTTCCAAGTCAAGCATCCAATTGATCTAACCCCCGGTGCACCTCTTCCTAATGGACAAATCTATCGTCGCTCGCTGATGGAAAATGAAAAAATCAAGCATCAGATCTAAACACTGCTTTAAAAGGGGCACATCAGATCCAACTCCTCCCCTTGCAGAAGCCCGATTGTACTAGTGTAGAAGAAAGATGAGACCTGGCAACTTTGCATTGATTACAGAGCATTAAACAAAATCACAGTTAGGAATTGATACCCAATTCCCCAAATTGATGACCTTCTTGACCAACTCAAGGGGGAAAATTTCTTCAGCAATATTGACCTAAAGTCTGGCTACCACCAGGTTCCCATCGAGCTAACTGATGTATGGAAGACAACTTTCAAATCCAAAGAATGACTCTTTGAATGGATGGTCATTCCATTTGGATTAAAAAATGTACCAACACTTTCATGAGGTTTATGGATGATGTGTTGAGACCCTTCACCAACTATTTTTTGGTGGTATATTTGGATGACATCCTCATCTTCAATAGAACTTGGGAGGAGTACATGCAACAAATTCAACATGTTTTGAGTACTTTGCGACAACACAAGTTGTATGCCAACTTGCAAAAATGATCCTTTGGCATGAATATGGTCTAATAATTGGGCTACATTGTTGATGAGCATGGGGTACATGTGGATCCATCTAAGATCCAAGTCATCCGTGACTGTCCAACCTCGACCACTCTAACCGAGCTTCGAAGCTTCTTGGGACTTTCCAACTTCTACCGACGGTTCATGTTGCGATTCTCCCATATTGCATGGGCCCTCATTCAAGTGACCAAGGGTGGTGGCAGGGAAAATTTCACATGGGGGAAGGAACAACAACAAGCATTTGATGATCTGAAGCATTGCTTGTGCTTGACTCTAGTACTTTGCTTACCCGATCTACAACAATAATTCTAGATTGAGACTGATGCATTCGATTATGCTGTAAGCTCAGTTATCACACAACACGGTCATCCAATAGGGTACCATAGTGAGACACTCTCATATACTGTCTGAAAATACCCCACCTATGACAGGGAAATGTATTCCATTGTACAAGCCTGTCATCAATGGAAACATTACATTTTGGGAAAGGAGAAAATCATCCACACTAATGACAAGCCTCTTCAGTTCATACAAACATAGGGGAATTTGCAAAATGAATGCCATGAAAAGTGGTCCTTCTACCTACAACAGTTCCATCTCAACATCAATTATAAGACATGGAGAAAAAAATGTGTTGTTGACTGCCTCAGTTGACCTCTCGTGGCTGCACTCATGACTGTGCTCTAGTCCTATGGGCATGAGGCATCTAAGTGGCCCCAACTTTATCAACAAGATCCAGACTTCTCCACCACCTATCAACGCTTGGGTACATGCGTGAATGTCATCAATTTTCACATTCAAGACGAACTGTTATGCCATCTGGGCCATCTCTGTGCTCCTGCAAGTGAGCATGCAAATCTTATTTGGGAGGTTAACTATAGTCGGATGGCAGGACATTTTAGCATGGAGAAAACTGTGGCCATTATATAGAAACATTTTTATTGGCCAAAACTTGGACATGAAATCAAGAAGTATATCATATCTTTCACTTCATGTTCCATTTCCAAGCCAACCATCAAGAAGCAAGGCTTATACACACCTCTTCCTACTCCTGAGAGGCCTTTTGAATCCATATCAATGGATTACATGTCTTGTCTTCCATCCACCAAGCAAGGAAATGATTTCATATTTGTGGTGGTTGATTGGTTTTCAAAGATGGACATTATCATAACCTGCATGAAGAGCATCACAATGATAGATGTTTCCAATCTTTTCTTCGAACGAGTGTGGGTCCATTTTTGGATACCAAAGACCATCATCTCTGATTGGGACAACAAGTTCCTCAACACATTTTGGTCCAGTCTTTGGTCACTATTGGACACCAAGCTCACTACATCCACTTCCTTCCACCCTCAAACCGATGGCCAAATAGAGGCCATCAATAAGATGATTTTTCACATCATGCACATGTATAACTCTAAGCATTCACGTACATGGGATGAGAGTCTTCCCTATGTTCAACACAACTACAACATGGATCTCCATAGCTCCACCAACCATAGCCCCTTTTAGGTGGGGTTGGGATTCCAACCCTTAGGTCCCATTGATGTTGCACTACCTCTTGGAACAACACAAACAGATTCTTCCCATGTTCATTTTGAGGTCGACAAAGACACTATATTCATTGAGTGGATTCAACATATCCAACAATAGGTCCATGAGATTTTGCAGAGAGCTAATGCTAAGTACAATCAACATCATGATCAACATTTTCAGAAAGAGAACCTTATAGGGCCCCATTGGAAGCTCTGCCCACTTCGTTATTGGCCTTACACTATCACCAAGGTTATGGGTAGCAATGTTTTTGAGCTCAACACTCCACCCTTCCTTGTCTTGCACCCTGTGTTCAATGTGGACCTCATTCGACCATATTTTCCACCATTATTGGACACCTCAGAGATCATAGAACAATTGACACCAACAGAGCTCAACCTTGATTGGATGGAACATGCATCCATTGATTAGATAGTGGACACATAGGTCAAGGGAACTCACCAATAGATGATCCATATTTATCGGGTTGCCAAGGTAGGGAAACTCCTACAACAAGGAAAGTGGCTCACCCGAGGCCAAATTCAACAGAAGTTTCCTCACTTGATGGGGGAACTCAATGCAATGGATACCATTGATTTCTAAGGGGGTAGGACTGATCAAGGTGGATATTTGTGGCCACCCACCTATTCCGACTGGCTCCTCTTGATAGTTTTTAGTTCAACACGTTCTTCTGTAATTATTTGTAATTGTGGGTTCTACACTTCTGGGGCTTTCTAAATCCCTATACAACTTCCAGGAGGATATTGGTGGCCGCCAACCTAATCCAACTAACTTATTTTGGATGTTTTTATGTCAGTACATCTTTCTATACTTCCAAGGCCATTTTGGGGCCCTAAATAATGTTTTTTGGCTTGAGACAATCAAATTGTAAACAAAGTTAGAGTTTGATGGACCAATGTGTAGTTCTCGAAAATGCCTTTCGAACGGTCTATCATGCGCCTAAAATAGAGGTCGTATGAAAAATTTATGACCCCGGGAAGTTGAGGTACCAACTTACCCACCATAGCCCACACAAATTTTGGTGTTTCATCTCCTAGGGTTAGGTTTTTGGATTTCTATGGTTTTGGAATTTATGAGTAATGTTAAAAAGGCCTTTGGCGCCTCATTGTAAACATTATGCTCAAATTGATGTGCATAATAACCACATATCTTCTCAAAGATAACTGCCACCATTCGAGAAAGACGTTTTCAGTTCTGCAGTTTTACAGTTTCAACCTATTTTATTTATTCAATAGAAGTTATTGTTCAATGGATATATATTGTTGTTCTCCATATCTCTATGTTATTGTATTCATTATATTATTCATTTTGTTCTGCTCATAAATCTGGATCACATCGATTGCATCATCATAGCTATCTCTGGGTTGAATTCCCTCAAGGAATAAGATAAAGCCATGCTAGACAAGGGTTTGACCTCAATAGGAATCCTCTCCCATGTCTTCTTCAATATGATATTCAAATCAGGGATGGATTCCATTGGGGCTCTCTCGATAGTTGTGAGCTTCTCCATAAGAGAAATGTTGTCTCCCTTATTCTTGAATTGACTGTAAAGTAACCTTCCAAGATCATCCCAAGTGGATATTGAAGCAGGTGTGAAGCTCCTGAACCATTCCAATGCCTTTCCCTCGAAGGATGCTACAAGAAATCGGAAAGAAACATGAAGAAGGGAAACTTTCATGGGGTAGAACTGCAAGGATTCCCGTTCCTATGGTGGAGAAGACAATAAGGGAATGGCCAACAATTCATCTTAGCTGAGACCTAATGGCCCTAAGGGGATCTCATGACTAGAAAGGAAATATCCTACAACAAGCATTGTTAGTGCTAGGGTGCTCCTTCGGTCGAGTGTATAAAACCAAAGGTTTCGATGATTTACCACCCTTGATTAAACATTCTTCAATGACTAAACACCCTTACCTCACCTAATGTCTTAATTTATTTTTGCAAGCTGTTAATCTTTAGTTACTTATTCCTTGGTGAGGGGCCTAAAGTCAAGCTTCTCACTAATCGTTCCTCGCCTGACAAAGGAGGGAAAGTTGTGACTCATACTACTTATCCTTACAAAAAACACCATGATTCTCAGCTTGACTTCCTTTCTATTAGGTCTCCTCCCCCCTAGGATTCATGAGCCGAACTCATCAAGTCAGGAAGGATGTGAGAGGTTAGAGTCTATTCCAGTATGACAGAATATGTGTGCATGAGAAAGGTCAATCCCTATAGCATAGCTCGCGACAATAGTACATCAATTCCGGATGGGAGAGACATGCAAATCAATATCGTGGAAACATCACACACAAGGACAGATGATGACGGGGGGAATGTGTCGTCCAACAGAGCCTAGATGGAGGTGACAACCTAGAAGAGAATAAGCTCACGCAGTCGTTCCTTCCTTCTCACTCAATAGAAATGATGGATGGATAAGTTAATAGATAAGGAAGGGTGGCATAAATTCTCTCTATATACGATCTCTGATAATCCGGGTAAAAATGAATTCTCTTTATAATGAAACCTGATCAATTATGAGAGCAGCCCATGTCAATGATGCACTAAGTTACCTATATAATATATATTGTTTAGATAGAGATATAAAGAGATATTGTTTAGATAAATATAAAGAATTGACTTGGTGCAGTGGGTTCAATGCCCCCTATTATTCACCCAGTTTCATAAGAAGTCTCAAAGGGGAACATAGGTTGTTGATTGCTGTGCTAAGAGAGCTCCCCAGGTCACCGCTGCTAGTCACACTCATCAATAATTCTACCTTCATTATCTCAAACTGGGTTCTCGTTGGAAGAGACCCAAAAGGCATAGCATATATCTTGCTGTTCACTATGGGGGCTAGTAGTTAAATCCAAGGAAACCATACGATACGAGTTACCAGCCCCTTTGTTGCTCGGAAGGAGTTGGAATTAAATTCCTGCCTAGGGAGATAACATATTGACGATAAGGGATTTCCGATATACAAAAAAAATGAGTCGTACCTACTTTACTTCAAGGATATTCTTGTGATTTCCTCTTTAGTATCGCAAATATGAGGGAAATGTTGAAATAGACTCTGAAGTTTCTTCCATTCTATTCTCTTTATGCTATCTCGTATGCTTTCGGTAATAAATCATAGATAAAAATAGCATAAATCCATCCATCCAGGAATAATAAGCTAGCACAAGCTAAGTAAGCCCTCCATTTCTCTTTCTTTCTTTACACGAAGTCTTTCACGGGGGTGAACATGCATGGAATTTTGGGATGTTTTAATCAGTAAAAAAAATTCCGGTCCAAGGAAAGTTAGTAGTGTGGCCGCTTTCCTAGTGGTGAAAGATACAAAACTAGATTTCCTTACATTTGACAAGAATCCCTTAATATTTATTCCCCTCGAAGGCACAAAACTCTCCTGGCTTTGTAAGGACTTACTTTGACTTACCGTCCAGGCCAAGGCCAATAAAAATAATAGTGTTGAGAAGGGTTGGGCCTGGTATATAATAGGATAGGGGGGTTGGTAAGAAATACTGGGCCAAGGAAATAGAGCTTGTGTTCCGGCCTACATGAGCCAAGGACAAATTAGAGAGCTATTGTTCCCGCATTTAGTGAAGTGCGCCAAGGCCTATAGTAGTGGGGGGGAAGTTAGTGTTAGAAGCTCTTGTTCCATTGTTCCTGACTTGACGGGGTTGCTATGGGACCCCTTGATTTCTTCCCCTCAAAGACTGAGTAGTGGTCCAAGGAAAGAAAAATAAATAGTAGAGCGGTGAAAAAGGGAAGCACCAGGACCAAAATTTATAACAGTTACGATTAAAATTATGTTGGACACACCGATCACACTGAGGGGGGGGGGGTGAATCAATGTAGGGGTATTTTAGAAACTTCCTTACAAAACACCTTTTTTAGCAATCATCACTTACTCAATATTCATTACTTTCGTTTATAATGTAATCATATCTCAACAACAAACATCATCAATAAACCATCACCATAAAGAGCACAAGGCACACAAGATATATGTATAAGTTTCTTTATTATTACAAACTACAATCTTTGGGCTTTATCAACATCAATTGAAAAAGAGAAACAATTCCACAAGAGCACCAAATATCAATTTCGCACTTCAAACCCTTTCTGCCTCTGTCACATCCACTTATGATCTATTATTGCACTGTGCCTTTCACTTCCCAGTCTGTACCATAACCAATCAAAAACATATCTATGCCATCCAACAACCTATGCATGCTCACCATCACAGATTATGGATATTCCTCAATCAAAAACAGATCTGAACTACTCAACCAACCAACTACCATATTTGGACATCAATACAACCATAGAAAGAATGCCTCAAGCATTCACCATACCATGATAAAATATAAACATCAAGACACTATGTACCCATACCATAACCTTTGTGGTAGATCTAAACTTGTAGAATGCAGATTTGGAACTTGCTTCATACTTCAGGAACCCGACACCAGCTCTTACTCAAGCTTCCATGACTCTCTCTATCTGTATGCTCCCTGATCTCCTTCAACCCACATGTGTACGTGCCCTGGATCATTGTATCCCATGTACATATGTGCCCAACTCACTCTAGCCCACGTACTACTTCGGAAAACTAGGGTTTTCTAAACCCCCAAAACTTTTTCCATCAAAACTTCAGACTTACGAAACTTTTGATGCGTCCATGTGTACCTACAATCAATATTTCACTAGAATAGATCTTCAATATACTCAAGAGATTCACACACATAAGAGACCCTTGATCTCTTATTTATACTTATCCAAGTAGTTTCCTCATCTAACCAACTCAAACCAACTTCCTTCTTTTGGGGATAACCCACTTCTAACCACTTTGTCCATTTCTAACCCACTTTGTCCACTTCTAACCCACTTTTCTACAAATAGTAAATTCTCCACATCTAGTTGCAATTAATTTATTTTTAATTATTTTCTTGTTGCAACCACTTAACCCATGGCTAACCACTTTGACTTGTAAACATCTTCTAGGATCTTCTAGAATAATTTGACTTCTTTGACCTTCTAGGGGCTTCTAGACAACACATGAGGGTTCTCCAACTTCACAAGGCCATAGTTATCTAACCGTGAGGAGTTATGTGACGTTCCACATATCATCAGAAATGGCATGACCAACACTATCCATATTGAATAGTCTCACTTACAAATTCACTGGTCTTGATTACATTATTCCGCAATCAACCTTGGGTTCCTTAACCACACATCTAGGATGACTCAACCACTTAACCATTTGGATTTGACAAAGCATCTTCCCATGAGGGATTTCACCATAAGGAGACCACTTTGGAGTTCATCCATTTGGTACTTCCTATAGACAAAAATAAAAAAACATAGATCAACATTTACATCAACCCATCTATACATCAATCCATCTGGAGCATTAACCCATGAAAACACTTCGCTATGACATTATCCCTCAGATATAAATTACATCTATGACCATATGTGTTATCATTGAAATTTCGTCCGCACAGGGCGACAAGAACTCCGCATCGTCAGCACAGAAAAACAGTCATTCATGGCACAAGGATTAATCCCACAGCACA
>JASDQU010339415.1:0-10020 GCA_032191745.1 Picea mariana
TCTGTTTTTATACAAAAGTAAGCCATCAGTTCCCAAGGTGTAACTTCCCTGGGTCTGTGGTCTCTCACGCTACTGTAGCTTTGCTACCAGACCTCTGTACTGCAAATCAACATTTGCAGCTTCCAAAATTCTGTCCTTAATCTCAGTCCTGTACATGCTAATGGCTGTAGCATGTAATTCATGCACTTTTCTGTTGAGTCCATCAACCACCTTATTTTATTTCCCTTTGATATGCTTGATATCAAAGTCATATTCACACAGAAACTCCAACCATCTGGTTTGCCTGGCATTTAAAGTCGGCTGATCAAATAAATACTTCAGACCATTGTGGTTTTTTCTCAATTCGAATCTCCTTCCCATGAGGCAATGTCTCCATTTCCTCAATGCGTGGATGATTGCTGCCATCTCTAAATCATGAGTGGAATAATTCCTTTCATGCTCTTTCAACTTCCGGGATTCATAACAGATTACAAATCCCTCTTGGCTGAGAACTCCTCCTAGTCCCTCCTTACACGCATCTATGCACACCAAAAAATCCATATTTGGATCTGCAATCTTTAGGATTGGAGCACTGGTTAACAACTGCTTCAATCGTTGGAAATTGCTCTCACACTCTTCAATCTACTGAAACTTTTTCTCCTTCCTTTGCAAGGAAGTGATAGGGTGAGCTATTTTTGAGAATCCTGTTATAAACCTTCTGTAATAGCTTTCCAGACCCATAAAAGATCTAACTTCCACCACATTCCTTGGCGCTGACCATTCTCGGATGGCCTCAACCTTTTCAGGATCCACAACGATCCCTTTTTCTGAAATAATATGTCCCAAGTAATGGATCTACCTTTGATAAAATGAGCATTTGCTCAGCTTGGCATATAGCTGGTGTTCTCTCAACACTTGCAGAACCATTCTCAAGTGTTGTTCATGCTCTTCCTCCAACTTGGAATACACCAAGATGTCATCCAGGAAGACTATGACAAACTTGTCTAAATACTCCTTGAATACACCATTCATTAAGCACATGAAAACAGTAGGTGCGTTTGTCAGTCCAAATGGCACCACTGTGAATTCATAATGACCATACCTTGTTCTAAAGGTGGTCTTGCTGATGTTGTCATCCTTTATTCTTACCTGGTGATATCTCAATATAAGATCTATCTTTGAAAATATTCTCACACCTTTCAACTGATCGAAAAGATCATCAATCCTTGGTAGAGGATACTTGTTCTTGACAGTTACCTTATTCAACTGCCGGAAATCAATGCATAGCCTCAACATCCCATCTTTCTTCTTGATGAATAGGACCAAGGCACCCCAAGGTGACACGCTTGGGTGAATGTACCCTTATTCAAAAGATCTTCAAGCTGCAATTGCAACTCTTTCAGCTCTAGCGTACTCATTCTATAAGGAGCCTAAGAAATTGGAGCTGCTCCAGGCATCAAATTTATAGAAAAATTGATGTCCCTCTTCGGAGGTAGTCCAAGTACCTCCTGAAATATGTCCTTGAATTTTGTGAGTACCTCATGGTCTCCAATCTTTGAGACTGCATCTTTGGATGCTTCTTCCACACGAGCTGCAAATAATTGGCAGCCCTTCCTGTAGCACTTCTTCAGCTGCATGGCTGAGATTTCTTTGACAGCCACAGCTCTGGGAATTCCTTGGACTATTTTTCGATTTTCCTCTTTGTCCAGGCATGTAAAACTCTTGTTACGACAGTCCAGGAGGGCATGGTGCTGGTCCAACTAGTCCATCCCAATTAAGTAGTCATAAGAGCCTAAAGGCAGAATATTCAATTCAGCCTTAGTGCTCAGTCCTTTCATGTCCACTAAATAGGACTTAACCAATTCAGTGACCTTCCTCTTGGTCCCTATAGCCAACTGCACTAACCAAGACTTTTCATGTTTGCTTCTTGATAAACACAATCTTTCCACCACCCTAGGATCTAGATAGCTATGGCTAGCCCCTGAATCAATTAAAATAATTAGTGGTCGGTTGTTAATCATACCTTCCACTTCAATCATGTGCGATTGAAATTCTGCTTGCTTGTTGTCCAGGGCTGCATAGATCCTTGGCATTCTATTGCCCATATCCTCCACTGTCTCAGCTTGCTGAACATTGTGGACGGTTCTCACTTTATCTTTTCTGTGGAGGCAGTCTATGTACCTATGGTTCCATTTACAGCCCCAACACTCCATAGGTGATGGTCTGGGCATTTTCTCACTCACTTCAGCCTTCCTGGGCTCTCTAAAAGATGTTTGTGTCTGAGGACTATTTCTGAAAAAGGGAGGCTTGTTTCCCTTCTGCCTCTGTTCCTTCTTAAACCTCTTCTGGTCATCCCAAGCCTTCTGAAAGGTAGGCTTTTCTCTTTGTTGTTCATACAAGAATTTTTTCCTTCTTATTGTTTCTTCCATAGTCTTAGGATCATCATATTGAATCTTATCACCGATGGAAGGTGGCATTCCACTCAAATACCTCTGAATCTTGACAGTCTCATCTTTGATGAATGGAACATACTTCAGCAGTTCCAAGAAACTTCATTTGTACTCATCAATGGTCATGCTACCTAGATTGAGTTTGAAGAACTCCTTCATCTTTCTATCATAATATCTTTTGGTTAGGTATTTCTTCTCGAAATACCTCTTAAACTCCTTCCAAGTGATATCTTTCTCTCTGATGTGCTGCACTTGCACCAACTGATCCCACCACATGGATGCTTTTCCTTTTAGTTGGTACATTGCAATTCTTCCTTCTGCATGAGCGGAGTAGTTCTGCAGTTGGAAATATTTCTTCATGCCAAGCAACCATGTCTCCTCCTTCTTATGTTCTCTATCAAACATTGGAGGCTTGATCTTGTTCATCTCCCCTTTCAATTCATCCTTTCCAGATTTTCGGTGTTTTCTGGTAGGGGACGGGCTTGAACTACTGTGTGTTTCCCTGCCAGAATGCTTCAGGGAGAGACGGTAATGTCTACTACCACTCCTCTATCTTCTTCTCCTCTCAGGGGTTCTGACATTTCTTGATCTGCTTGTGTCACTCTCTTTTTCCAATTTCTTTTCTGTTCTTTCCAGGCTCTTCAACATTTTTAAGTTGAATTCACCCTGCCGATTCCTGATTTTCATGAGCTTTCGGCTATCATCTCAGTGAGCCTAGGCATGTTTCTGCAATTTTTCAATGATTTTTATCATACGTCCTTCTTTATCTATCTCTTTTCTGTTCCCATTAGAGTTTGTTCCTTCGACTCTCAGGTTGACATCCCTTCCTTCTCTTTCGTCCTCTGAAATGGAGGCACTCCGCACCTCTTCCATTTCCTTACTCGACGTTATTTCTTGGTTGTCCTGACACTCGTTGAACTATGCACACACGATGTTCAATCATTTCGAAGTTTTTCAGGCCCTTAAACCTTCAAGAAAAACTTACAACATTCATAAGCCAATGCGAACAAGAAAAATGTTTTGACTTCACAAAGTTTTCTGAGCTTTGTTCGGCTCTGCAAATTTTGGGACTTTGGGTTTTTGGTACCCGGGAGTTCCCTATGCAATGACTCCTAACTTCTTTTTGCTACAATCCCCGAAATCTAAAATTTCGGTTTCCCTGCTCTCTGGGCCCACAACACAGCTATTTCCCTTAAAACCTGTTACGGTTCTTTAGTATCTGATGACTTTGGGACTTCGGTACTTCGGGTTTCAGGGTTTCAGTTCTTGAGACTTCCAGATTCGCTTTCCTTTCCAACCCCCAACTTCCGAAATTCTGATTTACTTTATTCTCCGAGCCCACAACACATCTCTCACCCTTCACCACAGTGGTGCATGGTACATTCAGGAGGGTCCACATCACCTTCGATGATGTCATCGGTTCCCACCACTCTCGCCTGTCTTCTCGACTCACTGGCACGTGGTACACATTCATGCGCCCACATCCATTCAAAGAAAAAACCAATGGTTCAACTCCTTCCTCAGATCTACGGCGCAGATCTTTTCGGTGTTTCGGGGTGTCGGGCATCGAGATTTCGTGCATCCCACATCTCAAAATTTTGTTTGCCGAAATCCCGAATTATGGTTTACTCTTCCACTTGATCCGACGATCAAATCCTCTCCTACGATCTACGGTGTAGATCATTTCGGGAATCCGTGTTTCTCTAACTCACGACTTTGGAACACAAGGGTCTTCCTTTTTGGTTTCCCGGGTGCTAAAACGCCATCCAGCAGCCATGTGGTTCCCCCGATGGACGGTCCTGATGAATTTTAGGATTTCACGTATCATGATTTCCATGTTCCTGTGCAACTCCAAAGGGTCTTTAAACCTTGTGTACATTCTCCAGATTTGACAGTCACAAGGGTTCACCTTCCCTTCCGAACAAATCCTAAGGCTCCAACACTTCTGGTGTGGAGTCCTCTCTCCTTGTGGATATATACCACACCAGCTACGGTTTCACAACACCGCTATACCTCCTGATCTTGTAAGCATGTCAAGTAACTCCTTGACACATCTGGAGCATTCCAAGGTCCGAAATCGGTCCTCCAGACACAATTTCTCCTCCCAACCTTAGTCCAAAGACCACTTGATTGGCCCATCTAGGCTCAACGTCGAAACCTTGGCTTTGATACCAATTGTAGCACACCTTTTCTATTACCATACTTCATGGAAATATAACACTCACTCTTAGATTATAAAACAACATGCATTTAAACAATGAAACACATTTAGAGCTCAGAGTAAGTCTAAAAATTACTACTATCATAATTTTAAACATGGCATTAGCATTAATTCATATGCACAACGGAACACATGATAATTATAAATACATAGACATGCAGAAACATAAATTAAAACGTCATCTGGTACTTATCTTGGCAACAATAGTAGTTCCACCAACTAGGTGCAGGCCTTCCATGAACCTCCCAGCCTTAGACCACACTGCTCATCCGCTCAACAGTGGGTCACCCCCAAGCTGGGACTAAGCTCCACCCCCAAGGAAGGGAATCCTAGGCTAGGCTGAGGTTACAGGGAAAACACATGGTCACAAGGAAGGAATTCTCTCCCAGGAACCACTCATGCTCACTTTCCACAAACTCTCCTTCCCCACATGCCTATTCCACCCCATGAGTATACACCTTCTCTGTCACCTAGATAGTGCTTCAACTGCTAACCTCCCTTGCCTTGGATTATAGCAACAGACCGAACCAGAAGTCTCCGAGCTCTGTGGAAGCTACAGGATTCCTTCCAGAAGTTCTCTCCTTCCTCTGCGCACTCGCTCACCTGGAGAGAATCGCTCATAGGACAACAACCTGTTCTTCCAACCTCAATCACCTCTCTCACTTGGAGAGAGTGTTTTACAATTGGCCATCAAGCCCCACACAGTCCAGCACTATGTGGCCACAAAAACCAATGGGGAAAATAGACATGGGATTTCCAACAGGTTCAATAATGGTGGATGGTCTCACAGATATGGCTTTATACAAGACTCCACGCATAGGCTTGATGCTCAGACAGAGGATGCTTCAGCTTTTCAGAAATTAACACAGGCTCTCCTGAATCAACACAACCGCTCCTTTTTTCAGAGGGTGTATGGGTATGTTCTTACAGAGGTTGGGCTAGACGTACCATTTAGAAGATCGGTTCGAATAGAGGAGAACCCCCATCACGTCTCATCTCAGCCCTTTATTTGCATGGTCCAGGGTTGACATTTGTCACCCATGCAACTGCATGCATTACTTCAGCATGCATTCCTTCCATTTGGAAGTTGCTTGTCCTTCCAAAAGTACTTAGGATAAGACATATCATTCACATGTCCTTTGGAATAATATTAAATTATTATTCCCAAGGCTTAAGCCCCCTAGGCTTTACACTTAGCCCCTTTTCCCACCTTCCAGCCCCTAATCCATTGCCCTCTCTATGGATGCTTAGTCTGCCATCACTCATTCATCACATCAGCCTGCACGCGGTGGTGTTTATATTTTATTAATGTGTTGCATACATACAGGTACAAAAATCAAGCTCTTGGCCTTCAACCCTTAGGCTCTCTGGCCTAACAATCACATAAGACCACTAGCTTATATATACTTGGCTCACCAGCCTATAAAACATATTTACAATTCATTTCATACATCAGACTTCCAAAGGCTTGACCTTGGGGACACTACAATGGGTACCCAAGGATCTTCCCAAAACAAACATTGATTTTCGTGTAAAAGAAAGGATATACTGGATTGCTCCATCATCATTACATGGTTTGGGGCTATTTTTCATGGATGGCATAAAGGTCTGTTATGGTGGATTAACCAAACTGATGGAGTATGTTGGACCCTGTTATATCTACAAATATTGGATACGACTAGTCCAATATACAAAAAGTATGTGAAGATATGGCTTGGATGCAAATTATATACAACTAAAAGACAATGATAAAAATAAAGGAGAAACTATCTATATTCATGGAAAGCCAAAAGAAACAGTGAATATTGCAGGTTTTATAAACAATACATGACCCGTGATCACAAATAAGAAACCCAATTGCGTATTTGAGGGGCGTGAAGGAAATCGTGTATTTGTATGTGCAATAAAATCAATAGCTACATGGGAAGAGTTATTTATTGATTACAATTTGAATCGAATAGATACATACGTTGCTATTATGGGGGAGGTACATATACTATTTTACCCAACTTGTAAGCAATGAATTATATTTTATGATTTTCATTATGTTCTTTAGTCACTCTTTACTTTTATGTTTTTAGCATGCCATGTTTTTGTCCCATGCGTATTCATGAACTAACTTTATTTCTCATACATTTGAATTTATTTCTCATGATCATGATCACGGTTCTAATTTTACTATAATGTGGCAGGTTGATCATGGTAAATCAATAGCCTCAGAACAGGTAAACGAACAACAATTTTTGAATTTCATTTAATGTGCATTTTATTTATGTGGCGATCAATTATTTTATTTGTTTATATAACTAAAATAAAATTTATTTTGTTGAAATATGTAGTCAATGGGCCATGATGTTGATGATGATTCACTCAAAAAAAGGGATTTGTATGCATCCCTCGACCCTATGGTATTAATAAAAAAATATCAATAAAGCGAACAGGGAACTTGCTCACTTGTTAGACATTCTATATCAAACTCCTGAAGTCAAAGAAAGGATCAAAGAAATTATGAGAAGTCTTAACACATATAAGGTAATAACCATAATTTCAAGCGGTTTTATTTTTATGTCATAAGATCAATTATGAAAACTTGATTTTTAACTTTTACATTATCGAAACAAAAAAATGTTTTCTTTCTTATATAGAGATTTTTGGATCTTGTTAACCCCGACATGCATGCTGTCGGTAGTAGTGGCACTACACATACACCATAAGGTACCGACGTAGGCCCTCGTATACCTACCAGGACGTGGATATTCATACCTCCACCTTCCACACCATAAGGTGGGAGCTATGGCACTCACCCCTAGGAAGCCACACAGGTAGGCTCTGGAGGTGGTGACATAGATGAGTCTGGTGATTTGGCCAACGATATGGTTTCTTTTCCTAAATCAAGATGTGTGACTAGCACGAGGACCCTTAAGGGGAAATTTATGGTCAACGAGGAAGGGCTTCAATTAAAGAAAGTTAAAGTGCTAGGTAATTTTTAAAATTTTAATTGTTTCGTGTTCTCTATGTAGACAAACATAAATAATCTAAATTATTATTTTTAAATTAATAATCATATAATCTTTTTGTGTGTAGGGAACAACAATTTTTACAGGGCCTTGGAGAAAAAGGCATTACTGATTTTTGGGCCCACCATAAAAAGAGAGGTGGAATTCCTAGAATTCCAACCTCAAAAAAGAATTGATGGATTATCTTGGAAGCCTTTTTGGTGTAGACACATTTAATAAAAATTTGGCCACCACCACAGCTGGACAATATTTAAAATATACGCGGGAAACCTTGAGGAAGCACTTGAAACAAAATGATTGGTACAAGTCTCCTCTAGTGATTCTAGAGAAGGAGTGGAAGGCCCTCATTGAGGATGCAAAAGATAAGAAATTGAGAGATGAAGGAGAAACACCCTTTGGTCCCAGAAGGTAAATTACAATTTCAATTCAATACCTATAATTTTTTTTAGATCTAAATAAAAGTGCGGTATATATTAACATACTTGAAACTTTTGATGATAGGTTGAATAAAACTTCAAAGGAAAAAAAAACAAGGCTTTCCAAATGTGGCCAGCATAGGCTAGGCCAAGGCGGCTACTTGAAGTTGCAATAACGAATTGTAAGTACCCAAATATATTATTTGTATCGCCTTCAAAATTTTAGGTAATTGCAACCAATAAAATTAAAAATAAATAATCTTATGTAATGCAGGGTGATGATTTTGGTATTGAAACCATGAACGAAGACCTCTAGCTTGGTTACAAGTATGGCTATAAAGTTGTAGTTGAACACTGGAAAAACTTGGGGCAGTTACCAAGAACCACTTTGCAGGATAAGTTAAATAAAATTCAATCCACATTAACCTTTCATTATTAATATAATACAATCATGTTTGATATCATCGATAAATTTAATGTGTTACAACTTTGTTTTAATAAGGGGAGAAGCACTATCAACCAACCCACTAGTATTGGATAGAAGTGCGTTGATAGTGGTTTGCAACTAGAAGATGGTTCTCCCATGTAGTCACATTCCACTGGGGTGCAACCCCACGATGGTGCTACGACTGAGGCACATGACGGTAATATGGCTATATTTTAATCATATACTTAATAATTTCATAGTTATACATTTTGTACTTCTAATTTTTTTACTTATACATTTATGATTGTCCTTATAAGGCTTGTGGTTTCAATGGAAGAGAATGTTGTAATTGAGGGTCATATAGTTGAAGAGGATCACATGGGGGAAACCATTCCAACAGTGCCAACTAGTGCACTAGGTAAATAATGACATTGCAGGTGTATTTTTTAATATATATTTTTTGTAAGCTTGGTGTCTATTCTCTTAAAAATACAGTGAAGTAAAGTACAGGAAAGAAAAATAGAGATTGCCCCTAAGAGTGGACAAAGTTGGGCCTGCCCTTAATGGGAAACCATGCACGAAATTCTTCCTGCCCTTAATGGGAAACTAGGCGTACCCCAAAAAATGAGTTTTAGTGGTTCGTGTGTCTTCTGTCGGAAATTAGAAAAAACTTGCAAATAGATAAAAACCTGAAAAAAATCCTGAGAAAAGGTGCAAAGGCTGGGACATCAAGAGTGGGGACCGTCCATGGGATTTTCTTCGATGACTAGATAGCCACCAAAGTGACTATCATTATAGCTGGCTAAGATGGAGATGTCCAAGGATGGGTATTTGACCAGGAGGCCTGCTGTTTTGATGCCTGGAACCTTCAACGTGTCGTGCATACCTGGGGAAGGCAACGCGTTTTTCATACCTGGAATTGTTGTTGTCACTGGATTCATCGTTGTCGCTGAGTTGTGCATGGATGAAGATATCAACATGTCACCCAATATTGGAGGATTCACCTTGGCACTGATGCTAGGAACCTCTAGAGGCATCGAGGAGGTGGGAGGGTCTGCAAAGGGAGTAGGATGAGAGTAGGGGGAGGCCAAAGAAGAGGGGGGAGGGAGGGCTATGGGTGAGTCGGGCGAGTGAGGTTAGATGGAAGGGCTTGGGAAAAATATGCCATGGATACTAAGAAGAGAATGGGAGAGGATATTTTTGACCACCCAGTAGCTGCGTCAATGCCTGGAGATGCGACGAGCTATCGGGAGGGAGCCAAATATATCTTCTTTCCAATCGTCGAGAAATTTACATAAGGAACGGGTAACAAAGTGATAAAATCCATCCTGGTTGGCCAAGAAGGGTAGGTTAGGAGCAGAGGGGGTGTACCTATCGTGACCACTATGTCCCAGGGTGCAGGTGGTGCATCGACGAGGAGGCATGTGGGGGAAATTGGGAAACCTGGGTGTAGAGGAGGGTCACCACCAAGCTCTAAGCAAAGAGGGAAGTCGTCAGAAGAGCATTGTTA
>JASDQU010339428.1:0-10183 GCA_032191745.1 Picea mariana
GCCATGCATGGCCAAGAGTTCGCCAAAAACCCTAGCTCCTTCTAGCCTATAAAAGGAGGGGTAGGGGTACTATTCAAAGGAGGAAAATCATAGCAAAGAAACTCTGCCAAATTGCCAAGCCAGTTTTGTCCCAACCCTTTAGCCTTGCCTCAAGCTTTAGGAGAAATTCATGCAGTAGCAGTTGGAGGACAGAAAGAAGAGGAAGAGCCCAGGATCAGGATCGAGGAATGGTGGCCGATCTCAGAAATCATTGTAAGTTGATTCATATTGAGATTAATGAAAAAGATACTTTTCTCGTCCCGAATACATGAGTCTCATCTATGTTATTTGATTTATGTTTTATCTCTAACCCCCTAGTAGATCAGTAGCATGCATGCATAGTTTTGTCTTGATTGCAGGAATCTTTGTGGAAGGAGCAGCAACAGCAAGGAGATAACAACTCAACGGAGGATCTACTTCAACCGTCCGAAAAAGGTTGGTTTATTCTTCCCGTGTTTGCCTGAGAAAAGGGATTGAGATTTTGGGTAGAAGGTTAAAAGTTAAATCTTAAGGGTCATGATCTGCGTATAATTTTAGAGCCCTAGCTTATTAGTCTATAGGGTAGAATACCCCACAACACAAGGTCTCCCGAAATGACATCAGATCTGGTAAATTCTATCCTGAAATCTGTGGTAAGATTAGAAAATTTTTATGATTTGCATGACAAATTCAGAAAATTAGTAAATTGTAAAATGAATAGTTCTTCCTTAACCCATGAAAAGGTAAATATGGGAACTAAATATAATCCACAATGCATCAATTTGGGAATGAGATGTTCCGAGCAAGAGAAATCATCCTTTATAAAACTGTTCAAAGAATTTAAGGATGCCTTTGCTTGGACATATGATGATCTAAAAACATTTGAACCTAACATTATACAACACATCATTCCCATGAAACCCCAGACTCAACCTTTTCAAAAAAAGTTAATAAAGATGCACCCAAAACTTGAACTAATGGTCAAGAAGGAACTAAACAAACTATTGAATGAAAAGATAATTTTCCCAGTAAGGCATACACAGTGGGTTTCTAACCTTGTCCCTATGAGGAAGAAAAGTGGCGAAATTAAACTATGTGTCGATTTCCGAAACTTAAACCGAGCATCTGAAAAAGACAACTACCCTATTCCTCCGATGGAACAAATTCTCCAACAGGTATCCAGTTCTAAAAGATTGTCTCTACTAGACGATTTTTCAGGGTACAACCAGGTCCTCATGTCTCCTCTAGACCAGCTGAAAACCACTTTCTGTACTCCATGGGGTACCTATGCTTATAGAAAGATGTCATTTGGGATTATAAATGCCGGTGCCACTTTCCAGAGAGAGATGGATATATCTTTTCATGGTCTAATCAATCAATCTGTAGTAGTCTATCTCGATGATGTCATTTTTTTCTCCAAGGATAAAGGAGATCATTTAGCCCATCTGAGATCTGTTTTACAACGATGCTATAAGTATGACATCTCTCTAAATCCTAAGAAAATTGTCTTTGTAGTGGAACAAGGCAAGTTGCTCAGATTCATAGTATCCAATGAAGGTATGATCATTGACCCTGAGAGGACTCAAGTCATTTCAAAACTCCCTCCCCCCTCTTCCAAAAACTCTATGCAATCCTTTCTAAGTCAGATAAATTTTGTCAGAAGGTTCATTCCAAGTTTCTCGGAAATGGTGAGGCCATTACAAAACTTAATAAAAAAGGATGTGCAATACCATTGGGGACCTCAAGAAAGTCAATCTTTTGACTCAATAAAAAAATCCATAGTGGAGGCTCCATCCCTAATGAGCCCTGACTTTTCATGAGATTTCACTCTTTACACGTTTGCCTCCGATCGATCTTATGCCGCTATGCTAACCCAAAAGAATGTTGAAAACAACAAATTTCCTATTGCCTTTATGAGCTCAGCCTTTAAGGGAGTTGAGCTTAATTATCTAGCTGTAGATCAACAGGCTTACGCTGTTTTTAAAGAGGTAAAACATTTTTTATCATATCTACTGAAATCTAGAACTAAAGTCATTGTTCCTTACCCTGCTGTCAGAAATTTGTTAGTACAGAAAGAACTGGGTGAAAAATGGGCAAACTGGGTGACATCCTTACAAGAGTATGACCTAGAAATCACCCCGGCACAAATTGTTAGAGGCCAAGGTCTATGTAAATTAGTTGTTGATTTAGTTGAAGAATAGCAAAGTCAAACTTATGTGTTAATTGAAGATCAACATAATCAAAGTCAAATCTGTTGTGTACAAAATCCTACAAATCCTTGGTATGACGACATTAAGTTTTATCTAACACACGGTTCAACGCCTCGTCACCTTGATCCAAAAAAGAGGAGAGTATTGAGATCAAAGTCTTCACCTTTCCAGCTTGTGAATGGTATATTATTTCACAAAAAAATTGATGAAATCCTTATGCGTTGTCTAGTAAGAGATGAAGCAGATAAAGTCTTATCTGAGTTGCATGTAGGGGAAGCTGGTGGGCATTTCAGTGGAGACACTACTGCCCAAAAAGTATTAAGGACAGGGTATTATTGGCCCACACTTTTCAAAGATGGCCATACATTATGCTGCAAATGCGCAATCCATCAAAAGGCTTCTGGATGAGTATAGAAGGCAGCATTCCCGCTGCAACCTGTCTCGGTGGATTTCCCTTTTCAGCAATGGGGTCTTGACATCATTGGCCCAATGAACCCCACCTCCTCACAGTAGCATAAATACATCATTACAACAACAGACTATTTTACTAGATGGTCTGAGGCTGCACCATTAAAAGTGGTAAACACCAGTCAGGTAATATCTTTCCTTAATTCAAACACCATTACTCGATTTGGTATTCCTGAATGTCTGGTTTTCAATAATGCTTCCTATTTCTCATCCCTCGATACAAGTGTCGTTTCTTTAGAAAAAGGGATAAAACTGAAATATTCTACCAATTATTACCCCTAAGGAAATGGTTTAGCAGAATCGAGAAAAAAAAACCTGATCAAGATCATCAAGAGGACAGTTTCCCAAAACCACAAAAAATGGCACAACACACTTTTCAATGAAATATGGGCTGATAGGGTGACCCCGAAAACCACTATTGGTAATTCCCCCTTCTTTCTTGTTTACAGAAGGGAAGCAATTCTTCCTCCACATGTTTTGCTTCCTTCTCTGCAACTATCCCAGAAAGTTCAGGAAGAAGATTGTCCTCCCTTGGAAAGTCGGATTATTGCTTTGCTGAATTTAGAAGAGGTAAGAACTCAAACGAAACAAAAAATGGATCATCATCAACATATTGTCAATAGATGGTTTGATTCGAGTTCTACCTCGGACAGGAATTTTGAGGTAGGTGATCTTATCCTCAAGTGGGATAAACCTCATGAGGGGAAAGGAGAACATACCAAGTTCCAAAACCTGTGGTTAGGACCTTTCTTAATCGCCAAAAAAATAGGTCCTAGTTATTTCCACCTGCAGAATTTAGAGGGACAACCAGACACCTTTCCAGTGAATGGCCAAGCTCTCAAGAGGTATTTCGCCTGACAAATACTAGATACACCTTTTGTACATATTTTTTCTGTTTTGGTTTTCCTTTTAATTTTTTTTATTTTTGTTTCGGCCTTCTAGGTCAAACATGCTTGTATTACGGTCAAGTTCAAAAGGGAGAACATAATGCTTCATATTTAAACAAATATTAAGGACTGTTGGAGCATCAATTGTTGTATTTTATTAAAAAAAAAAACGTAGACTAGTTAAAGATGGTTTTTTGTTGAGAATTGATTTTTTGGTTTCAATTTACATTTGAGAGCAAACACAACTATCATTAAAAGATCTTTACGATGTCCATGCTTTTAAGAAAGAAAATCAAAGATGCCTCCCTGTTCTTGAAAAATCAGTTGCATCAATGAACTATTTTTCAGACCATGATAAAGGTTAGCAAGCAAAAATTAAAAGAGCCGGAAAATAACAAGTGTGCCAAAGACTGGAATTTTTAGCATCACCCCGCTCTTCTGAATATCTATAAATTATATCAATAATTTTCCCGAGAGTTGTGAGAAGTGTTTGCAAACCCACCAGGATACTGAATAGGTCTGTTGGCAGTGGGTAAATGCATTCATTATGCCAAGACAACTTCGTTGGGTTAATGAATGGGCCCGCTGGCAGCAAAGCGATGTCAAGTTAGAGAAAATTCTCTAGTAAAAATTTTTTTTGATCATAAGAATCCTTCATTCTGATTTGAAATTTCTTGGACAGGATAGAGGCGTCAGAGTGGGTTAATTGACATCCCTGTTGAGGCTATGGACGCTTGCTGGCAGTAGTGTCCCTATCAACAACATTGGAGCCGTTAACTTAAATATTGTGCCTTTTATTTGTGAAGTATGTCACCAGATTTCATTTTTCAATGAAAGATATCTTAAGATGGACAACGTAATGATTATCAAAGATGCTCAAACGTCTTTCAGTTTTTCTTTGATTTGAAATCATTCAAACATTTCTAACCTAAACTCGTCAGTGATATAGAGATAAATTCTTCTCCCAGCAAGTCGCCATTGTTGGCAGCCCTACATATTTTAAACTTTTTAAAGCATCAAATAATAAATTATGTAGCTGCCTACCTAGGGTCATACGATTATTGTTCTTCATAAGCAATTTTTGAAACTACAAATGTGATATTTCGGTTATTCCTAGTGTTTTCGTTTTCATGCTTCGTTCATGACTGAAAGCATGAACGAAGAATTAAAACCTATGATTGTATTACCACTTTATTTAAATCTTATGAAAGGTAGATGGATCCACAACTTTTGTTAATAAAGATTTTTATTTCCTGCTATGAAGCTCATCTTCTTTATTGACTCCTCAAATGTGAAGCACGATTTGGGTTGTTATTTGAATCACCAAGGATTCATTTAATTTAAACCATGATATATATTTTGTGTCTCTTGTTCATGCCTATCCTTGTCACTACATTTTGGTTTACAAAATTTCTCCTCTCCTGAACTTTAGAAACCAAACCCACCTTATTGCGCAATGATAAAGTTTTAATGAACCTTCTCCTTGCCTGTACCCTGTGGGAGGTAGAAGTCCGACAACAATAAGACCATCACTTTGAGCTAAGTCTCAAGTTTCTCATGTACTCCTCCCATTCATTTCGCAAAACGCCCATCATTTGGTATTGAGGAACCTCCGTTCATACACGCTAGGGTATTGATGAGTTTTGGGTCTGAAATATCGCTCTGGTCTTCTCCTAGAAACCTTCCATACTCACTTTGTTTTATTGTTTACCTTTTGAATCCCCATGGCCTCGGTCATCAGGATTGAACCCAATGGATCGCAAACCCTGCTCCTCTGTGATGATGCAAGGGAGGATCTTGAGGGTCAAGGCTGGCTTGTTTTTCTTGAGAAATTCCATGGTTCTAACTTGCGAACTACTCAGGAATTTTCCCTTTCTTTTGATGGATGCCAAGCCAAGGTAGGAAACATTCAGGTTGAGGTCACAAAAGAATTTTTAGCTCAAGCAACAGGTCTTCCATTGAGTGGGAAGAAATGGTTTAAAAACGCCAAGGTCGAGAAGGTTTCGTGGAGCCTGTTCTTCACATCTAGGAAAATCAACTGCTGTGATAAAGGTATGCTTGTGTCCTTGTTGAAAACCCAGTGGCATGGTTTTCTAGTAGTCTTGAGACAATTCATGACATGCAAGGTTCGCTTTGGTTTTGTTTTCCTATATCACATATGTTTGTTGATGAATTTCATTGGGTTTCAGTTAAATATGCCCTATTACCTGTGGAGAATATTCTATAAAATGGTGAAAAGGTATAAGAGACAATGTTTAAATTCCAGCCTGTTTTACCGCGGTTTGATAAAGATATTGTTGGTACATCAATTGAAGTTACAAAATGATGATTGAAACGCCTTCCTAACCCGAAATGGTTTCGTTAACTCCAACACTATAGAGGTTGACAAACCCATGATAGAGGAAACCATAGTCCCTACCATAGCGGTTCTTTCATCTACAGAGGCCTGTGTTACGGCCACCCTCAGTGAGCCTATACCCGACCAAAAAGATGTTGAACAGAGCCATGAACAACACACCCATCCTAATGCCTCTGCTAAGAATGCAAACAGGCCTACGTGCAAACCATCTAAAGGTGACATTGATTTAGGGTTTAAAAATAAAAGGGAAGGTAGGTTAATCTCAAGGAAACTACAAAATAAACCAAACTCTCATGTGATCTCTATCAAAACGATCGAGATCCATGAGAGCTATGATTCAGAGATCAAGAGATTCTTGGCCGAAGAAGACCCTCCTTCCCTCAAACTAGGTCTCGACCAGGCTTACAATTTCGTAGATAATTTTCCACCCTGCTTGAAGCACAGTCAAGGATTCAAGTTTGATAAGAAACCTATAGGCAACAGTGGAGACGTTCTGGCACACGACTGTGGGTATTCTCAAACGGCTATCATAGATTCAAAATGTGAAATTTGTTTGTTCTGAATTGATAAATATTATATAGACATACCCATTTTACAATTGCAAATCAAAACCCTTACTGATCAGGTAAACTCACTAATAGATGAAAATCATAGGCTAATATCCATTGTTCAGAGACAAGGCAAATGTTTGAAAATGATTGGGAACATAATAGTAAAGAATGTCGAGAGTGTAATAGCAGTGGTCAATTCTGGGATCCTATGAATCGAATTGATTTTCTAGTTAAAGGTAAAGATTTGTTTTTATCTTAAATGGTGTTACATTCTTGTTCATAGAATAAATTATATTTCATTGCTAAAATAAGACTAGCTACAAAATCAACAGATTCTGTAGCCAGTCTATTCTTATTCGAAATTTGGAAAATATTGGTTAAATGTATATCTGAATTTCTTTATTTCATCTTTTTCTTTCAGGATATCTGGTAGTTTATGGTGACCAAATGATATGAAGCATTTTTGGGCTTATTAGCCATATCCGTGGCTCATTTTTTGTGTAAACAGGAACAAAGTCTTTTTAGTTTTTAGAGATTTAGTGTGATATGGAGTGGTTATATTCCCCTCTATTTTGTATTTAGTAGATCATTGTGGAGATTTAATCTTATCCCACAAGATAAGACAATTAGCTTTTATAAACCCTTTAAAAACTCGTATTTTTTGTAATCAAGGCATCAGGGCCTGGGGCTAAAGGTGGACAATTTATTCACAAATTTTGACGGAACATATATTTACATTTCGACTTTAGCTCTCTGTAAATGTTGTTTTCATTTATGGTTTATTTATCCTGATAAATCAATAGTTGTTGATAGGTTTAGTCTTTACAATTTATTATGGCATTGGGATAATTTCTTTAAAATATCGTCCACATTTTGATGCTTCAAATATTGAAAAGAGTGATCATTTGTTCAACCCAAATGATAAGATTTTTCTTTAATTTTGTTGAATGATTAAAATCATGTTGTTACATTTAGATTTATCTTAAATGTAATTGCTTACAATCACAAATATCACAGCGATTATTTGCATCTCATCGTTCTATCATTAAAATTCAATAGTCAATATACTATTTTGCATTTATTCCGAATAGTTTCAAGGTTCATTGCAGGTTTATCTCTTGGACAGGCTGGTTGGACATTCTATAATCATACAAATGTTTGGATGCATGCCGATTGACTCATTAATAGGTTAGTTTATTTCTTTTTGTCGTTTTTTTGTCTTCGAAACTCTAATATATGGTCTGGCTCTGACCATCCACATACTTTTGTTTCATAGTAAATTTTTCTATTTAATTTTAGATTAATAAAGAGAGAACAAAAAATATCTTGCTTTTGTTAAAGCAACCATCTTCACATTGATTTTCATGAGTTTGGATTAAAACTTGCAACTTGTATATCATGCAGATCAATAATATAGGCAAATCTGTTGTTTAAATACTATCGACAATAGTTATATATATGTATGTACATATATATATTAAGTGGTTATTTAATAGTTAGCTCTTTTATTTATTTTATTTGTTTCTTCTAGGACTTTTAGATTGGCCAACAGAGCCATTAAACCCGTCAGAACGAGTTATACCAAATGGCTTGGGTTATTTAGACAACCTTGGACTAGACTTGTTCTTCCAATTGACGGACGGTCATTTTCGCCTGTCAACACGGTGCAGATTGTTTGCCTGAATAAATTAATATCTACATCGATCTATTCAAGGGATTTCAAGATGTATTTTCTTGTTCATACGAAGAGATTTCATGGATCGACCCTAGTATTGTCAAACATGAAATTAAAACTTATCTGAATGCTAAGCCTATTCTAAAATGACTTAGAGCTTTCAATCATAGGAAGGCCCTCGCTATTAAGGCATAGGTGGAGAAGCTACTCAATGTTGGCTTCATCTATCTAGTTCCCTTGACCGAATGGGTGTCCAAACTCATTTCCATAGATAGGAAGCAAGGAACTGTCCGCATATGTATGGATTTTAGGGACTTGAACAAATCCTTTCCTAAAGATAACTTCCCCACTCCCTTTATTGAAAATATTATTGATGAGCGTGTGGGAAGGGAAGTCTTTTCATTTATGGATGGATTTTTAGGTTATAATCAAATTCAAATAAAAATCGATGATCAACACAAGATGGTGTTTATTTTTCCTTAGGGTACCTTTTCATACTGGAAAATTCCTTTCGGTCTTAAAAACTCCAGAAAAACCTTTCAATGTGACATGACCTTTGTGTTTCACGATCTTAATAATATTTTCAAAGCTTATCTAAACGATCTTGCTGCTCACTCTCGGAAGAGGGTAGATCAATCAACTCACCTTCGACTAGTATTTGAAAGATGTCACTATTATAACATTCGGTTGAACCCTCACAAATGCATATTTTTCATTAGGTCTGGCCACCTTTTAGGATTCATAGTTTGTAAGTATGGGATCATGGTGGATCCTATGAAGGTTGAGGCAATACTTCGATTTTCTCCCCCATGCAACATTTGATAAATTGAGGGTTTACAGGGGAAGGCTAACTTCCCGCATCATTTTGTATCCAACTATGCCAACATAAATAAGGGCTTCATGCATCTCTTCAAGAATGAAACTCCATGAATCCTTTGATGCTCTTAAGAAAGCCTTGGTATCAATGCCTCTGTTGAAGCCCCGAGACAACGGTAGAGATTTACTACTTTATATTTCTACATACAAAGGGATGATTGGTATGGTTATTATTCAGGAAGATGATGAGCTCCATTAGAACGTTATCTATTACCTCAGTCGAAATCTAGTTGGTCTTGAACTTAAATACTCCCATGTAGATAAGATATCCTTAGTCATCGTACATGTGGTTCAGATATTATGCCACCATATATTATTCTTCAAGACTACCGTAGTTGTTGATATCAATCCATTTCAATATGTTATTACAAGGCATATCATAGGGGGGAAATAAAATAAATGGATTTTTATTTTGTAAGAATTTGTTCTTGATTTTGCCTCCGTGAAATCGAAGAAATCGCTATTTTTTGTGGAACTGATGTGAGACTTCCCTAGGATGGATGCGGATATTTTTCACAATGATTCATTTGTGGATGAACATATCTTCCTTATATAATCTTTTATCCCCTAGTATGGAGATATTTTAATCTACCTTCAAACCCTAAATCTTCCCCAACATCTGTCGAGAATGACCGACGATGTATACGCCATCATGCCAAGAACTACATTATTATCAGTGACATTGTATCGTCAAGGGGTAGATGCTATTTTGAATCATTGTTTGACTCATAAGGAGGTTGAGTCCATTCTCAATGACTGTCATAGTAGGGTGTGTGGTGGTCACTTATCTGGTCTTGCGAAAACCCAAAATATATTACGAGCTGGTTATTTTTGGCCGTCAAATTTTAAAGATTACATTGAAGCGGACAAGAAGTGTCACCCTTTTTAGGTGTTCACTCATAAAATGTGCTCACACCTTGCCCCTCTTCACCCAATCATTAATGTCAGTCCAGTCACTAAGTGGGGGGTGGATTTTGTTATCACTCTGTAAATTCCTAGAGGTTGTTGTGAGGTAAGAAGAAATCTATCAGAGGTAACCTTAACCAACCACTTTGAAACTAAGAGCTAGACCTACCAGTTTCAGAGAGGGATCTCTATGTAAGTTTTAGATTTGTTTGGACTTTCAATATTTTAGGCTA
>JASDQU010339436.1:0-12558 GCA_032191745.1 Picea mariana
ATTGTACCCCATGAGTTTGCAGAACTCAAAGAATGTAGTATGGTGATTTTTATGATTCTTATCTAGTGTTGGAAAGCATGGTCGGATATGTCCCCCCTATCTACAAACCTCACGCCATTATGTCTGAGTCCCAATAGGAAATGGATTTGGCACACCCATCACCAAATAATTTCCCAATGTAGTACATTCATCCCTACGGTGACCTTTCTATTGGCATGTAGTACACCATATGTTCTCACGCACCACCTTCACCTTCGCCATATCTTGCAACAACATTGTCCAGTTTGAAAGTTGGGATTGCACCTGCACCAATCCTGGTGATTTTTATCCACCTACTAGGGCCTTTAGGCACATCACAATCTCCACTACCTCTTCTTGAGGAATCACCTTATATTGGGTAAGAGAAACTCAGATATGGGGAAGTAGCCCAATAGTGAACCATTCTCTATGTTGAACATCCTAGATCTGGAACATCAACTTATCTAAGAAAATATTGAACCATTGGTAATAGTCCCATATAGTCTCTCCCAATTGCATCTTGAAATCCTTAATCTATGTAATGCGTTGATATTTTGACTTAGCCTTGTAGATATCGTTAAGAAAATATCTCTTAATTTTTGTCAGGGACCTCATATTTCATGTCGGTGAAATTTCCTTGTACTTCATGTACCACGTCAAGGCTCTATCCCTGAAAGTGGTCTCATTTTGTGTAATATTTAGTTCTTTGTCTACGATCCTATTCATAGACCATATAACTTCACATGTAAACCATTGTTTCTCTACATCGTCCTTACCCATCCCATGGAACATGTGTAGCCTTAGAGTTGTACCTTAGTTTTCCATTTTCAATCTAGGATTGTTTCCTCCTGAGTGAATTCTCATTGTTGTGGATATCGGTATTGATACTCTCCTTTTCAAACTATTATTTACTTCATCATATTCTTCACTTGTACATTCTCTTCTTTCTTCTCCTACTCCTTCTTCTACTCATATCATCACATTGTTTGTTATTCTTTCTTCTTGGTTACAAATGCGCAAGGGAGTTGGTTCAAAGTGGGGTTACCTCCATCTTATCTAATGATTTCTTGTGAGGTAACCTAGATATTTACCTACCTGTAACCACACAAGACCATCCACTATCGCTAAATCCTCTTCTCCTATTAGTGGATGACCTTCATCATCCTCTCGTACTTCCATGCCTCTACTTTGTGCCTCATATTCCTCTAAAGTTGTGACATCTCACAAGAACCAAATGGGTCATACTTCTTCTTCTCTGCCCCTAGTACTACAACTACTTTTGGTATCTTCACTGGATTCCCTACTCCTAAATTTGTTCCTCTTTTTTGGCATGTTCTTGTATGTGGTCCTCTCTGGTACAATACTCTCTCTCATACTTTCTCCAAATGTGGTCTCTTTCCTCTTCATTCCGGGTATGACCCTTCATCTTGCACCCCTTTCTATCTTCTTTTTGCTCCTCTATTTTTCTTTCCTCCTTAGCTCAACTCTTCTTTCCTATCTTTCAAATATCTCCTCTATTCCTCTACTTTCATTATTTCATTCACCTCATCTTAGGATATTTTGGATCCTCTCAGTAGATCCATACTCTCTCTCTCTCTCTCTCTCTCTCTCTCTCTCTCTCTCTCTCTTCTTTTTATCTTCCCCTAATGTGAGGGGATTCTACTTTAGCCATCCTATTGGGTTGCATGTGCATCAATCCTTTCTCCACGAAAAATATCTTGATCCACAATGAAATTTCTTCTAGCATCCATTTTTTTAGGACCTTCAAGAAATTCTCTTTCAGCGTTGTTCAAATAATCATTGTATTCTACAAAAAACTAAATAAAGTATCCTTCCTTCACCTAATAAAACCAAATTTTTATTAATCAATCCCACTTATTATCCAATCACATCGGCCTATCAACTATATTCTGGTCCTATACCAGTGGATTTTTAGGTCTCAAATACATATTTTTAGCAGTCGACCTCTTCAACCATTCATGCAATAAACATCGAAAATCAACAAAGAAAATTTCATTCAATTCAATATAGATGTCCCTCGGCTTTAAATGTTTCATGTTCGTGATCAAAAAACGATTGTCGCGTCAAGTAAATTCATTTTCTCTCCCTTCATCATGCATTGCAAAATCTTCAAGTCCCAACAACCAAACCATTTGTTGGCTTCCTTTGTCGCATCCTTCCTAATGCTAGGGGGTTGATGACCCATGGTTTGTCTAGAGTTGAACAACAAAACCCCAAGGACTTGACATATCAATACTCAAACTGGGACTAAAGAATGTCTCATTTGATATACCATAAGAATAACACAAACCATATGTTATTGTGTCAGAGATGAAGGGTTAAAATACACTAGAAAGGCACTCAAGATGACATTCACACAATTCCTTACATTTGATTACGATATTAACAACATTCAACATTTCTATATTTATCCATTAAACTCATAATCAACACAACAAATGAAAGGAATAAAAACAACTTTATATTATTTCCATTCAAACAACAGCCTACATGGACCAAGGGACTCATAATTCATCATGAATAATGTCGTATTCTCTCATATATTTTACTAGTAATGCATTACAAGGTTCCATGTGTTTTCTATCAGACTCTTCACATAATAATAATTCAACTCTACTACAGGATCCTTACAAAAATAATTCTAGCAACATACAAAAATACTCTTTAGACTCACAACAAGAATCATGCAAAAATAAACCAAATTGATTTTTTTCTCTTGTGAGTTGCATAGCTTAGACCCTTTGAACTCCTCTCTGTATCTTCGATACACATTTTGTTATAAAAACACGAACACAGAGCAATAAAAAAATGTGGAAATAAAACACAAAATATACACAATACAATAGAGACAAAGATATATGTGGTTCACCTAGTGTGGGCTATGCCCACCAGAGAAATTGCCAGGTCTCTCCGAATATAATATTCTTAATGATACATAGCCACAATACATTTTCCCCATAAAAAGAGGATTTCCTTATAGGGAAAAAAAACCTTACATAACTTCTATCATCATATATGTGACCTTATAATGAACGATCCAAATTTACTATGAAATTACAATATACATTTACAAGGTAATTTTTCCTTCNAGCCCCCTGAACCCTGTAGGGGGACAAATCCCCCCCTCCAACCCCTCTGTGTGGATGGGTGTACAATATTGTTTGGTGTACAGTCTTCCTGGGGTATAAACATGGCTAAAAACAAAGAATTATGAAACATGAAGATAATCAGGCTCCAAAACAAACAATCTCCCACTTGGAGACTAATCACAACAACTCCACTATTTTTTTACCTAATGGAATATACTCCACCTTGGACCAAGAAAATTTCTCATCTTCACCTTCATTCTTGAAGATCAAATGAAACTAAGCAGGAACTCAGTTTCTGCCTAGTTACTACCTTTGTTAACATGTTTGCAGTATTCTCGCTAGTGTGTATCTTTTCCAACTTAAAATTTCCATATTCCAATATAGATCCTATAAAATGGTATTTGAGTTGTCTATTATTATTATTTGAATGGAAGGATGAGTTATTTACAATATGAATGGCACTCTCGTTGTCACGGTACAACCTGCTATTCTCTTGCTTCTTTCCCAATTCCTCCATAAACCTTTGTAACCAAATCATCTCTTTTCTAGCCTTTGTAGCAACAACATATTCTGCCTCTGTTGTTGAAAGTGAAACAACCTTTTGCAGTTTCGAAATCCAACTTATTGTTATTCCACCTACAGTAAAAACATACCTTGTGGTGCTCCTCCTGCTATGTTTATCACCTGCCATATCTCAATTAGAATATCCCTGTAGAACAATGTCTGAACATCCAAAACATAATGCATGAGTAGAAATAACTTTTAAATACCTGATAATCCACTTTACTTCCTCCCAATGTTCTTTACCTAGATTGTTCATATACCTACTCACAACTCCCACTCCATGTGAAATATTTGGTCTTGTGCAAACCATCACATACTGTAACAACCCTGGTTAAATAGATGCATAGGGATTATTAAGTAAAATTAATTAGATAATTAATTGTCCTAATATGGTTTTAGTTAAACAAGGATTAGTATTAATAATATTATTTATTTATTAATTAATTGTTTACAATTTTTGATTGATTAATTAATTAATTAATTAATTACATATCACATTCAATGACATGGATAATAAATTAAGGGGCTTAATAACTTTAATTTAATCCTTTTGAAACTTACGTATGACAGGAGGGGATAAAGTAATAAAGGAGGGGATAAGGTAATTAATGGAGGGGAGGAGAGTCAGTGAAGGGGGAGATATGAAGGGGAAGAGTCCTACAGGAGAGGGATTATGATTTTTTTGGGGGGAAGCATTTTGGAAGAGGGACTGGATTTCTGTTTGGCATATTTTTCTGGTGTGGGGAGTTTGATATTTGGGGTTTTTGTGAATCATTGCAAGGGGCGCCGGGTTGCTGGGGGTTTTGGGCACGGGGGCCAGGATTCCTTACAGTATCCTGGAGCTAGGGAGCCGGACAGGCTGTTCCTAGCTGGCTGGGTGGTTAGTCAGTTTTTTTGGGCAGGGTTTGGTTAGTGCATCAGGCTGGGTAAATCAATAGGGAAAGGACAACCAACTTAGCAGGAATTAGCATCAGAGAAGAGGTATTTTTATCCTATTAAGTAATTCTTATTTTGTTATGTAATTTTTGTTCATTAATTAATTTAACATGCTTATATGTTGAATGAAAGAAATTACTTAGTCATTCTAGAGCAGGGATAATTCCCCGGTAACGGTAGAAAAAAAGTGTGTGTTGTGTAGAAATATGAGTTTTAGGTAATGGACCTTGAAGTTAAAAACTTCACAAGTACGCACTACTTCAAAAATCACATTCTCAAGAAATAAATGGTTTGAAGTAAACCTATTCATATTACCAGGCTTTAGATCCATGCGTATAATCCCAATGGCATGTAGACAGTCCATTTCTTGTGCAATGTCAACTGAAAAACTTATTGCAACATGGAGATCAATTCGATTGGGGCATAAACTCATCATGTATTTCTGAAGCAGTTCGGTAACTATTGCCTTGATTGGATCTTTGCATGCTCCAATGAACTCCAGTCACAAATACATGTTCTATTACAACTTATTTCTTGAACCATACTTGAACTGAAAAGCACCTACAAATCATGTAAAAACAAATCCAAAACAAACTACGCTAACAACATAATTAACCACCATGCTAAGCAAGACTCCTATAAGCCAATGAAAATATTAGGGAGGGCAATGAATTAAAATTTGCTCAAATGCATAAATTATTCTATGCTCTGTTAGAACCCTAAATAATAGCGGAATCAGTTTTCTGACTAATATGTATCTATTTCAGGCATTATGTGTTTGCTCATGACACATGGTGAAGGCAGAAGAAAGCACTCGACACTGACCAAGCATAAGATGAGTACTTGCGCGTGAGCTTCAAAGCGAGTTCCGGTGCACTTTTATCAAAAAATTGTGAAGTGGTTTCAAATGGAAAAATTTTTACTCCTGTGGGTCAAATGTAAGGCTGGGTTTATTAGCCAAATTTGGGTTTTTTATAATCTATGTTTGGTGAATTTAGCAAAAATTAAAAATGGCCCCTCGGCCTTTGCCTTTATGCAAAGTTTTATGAAAAAATTAACAAAATTTTTAGCAAAAAGTTATAGTGGCCTAGGGCCAACCTCCAAATGCTCAATACCAAGGATAAGTTCCATTTCATGCACCAACAACAAGCACACAAGCCAACACCGACACCAAACCCCAAAGCCCAGCCTCAGGCTCATTTCATCGAGACAACATGTGACTGTTGGCTCATTTAAATGCCCAAAACTCAGTTTACCACGTAAATGTGGGATATTGCACGCAGAAGCTAAAAATATATAAAACACATATTTTCAACCCTGTGCCAGATGTTCGAACCAGAGTCAAGGTGTCCAACGTAGAGAAGCATGCATGCATAGAAAGTTATGAGGTGTCCGAGGGATGTACCAGCAAATCATGGTATCACAAAATCTGTGGAACAAATTACAAGTCCCCGCATTGTATACCCATTGATCTCTTAGACTGCCTGCCTGCAATCCTTGATGACAATAAAGTGCAGGTTGATTTTCCGAAACCTCCTATTGGTGAAGGGCGTTCTTATCAAGCTGATCGCAAAGAGCTACGCCCGGCCTTGTTATGGTCTATTGAATCTGGTTGGACTGTCCCTTTGTGTGAGAGTAAAGGAAATTTCAGGTATTATGTACATCTAAGCATACCCTTGAAGATTGATACTGGGCGAAGTTTGCATCTAAATATTCCAGCCCAGGATCCTCCTTCAGAAGGACTTGCAGAATTAAAGCCTCGTCATGGAGAAGAGCTTAAGAAGCTTCATAATAAACTTAGTGATGATGATAAGCTTTTGGATATTATTCAAAGGAAAGATGTGTCATATAGATTTGATCAGCTTCCTGGCACTCACAATAATCTCTATGATTCTATTCAGCTACTTTGTGAAACTGATGGTGGCAAGCAATGTGCGAGTGAAGCAGGAATAAATCTAAGAGTTGGTAGAACTGAAAATCATCCAGAAGTCACATTAAACAGTGAACAGATTTCAAGAAATGCTTTGCATAGCAGTTGTGATGTAGCAAGGGATGAGCCCAAAGATGTTGGCAATTATAGTCAGTCTTACAATTCAGGTGTTTCACATCAAGAATGTTATCTGGTTGGAGAAAAATTGGACCTACAGAATAGAAACCACAATTTAGACAATGATGTTGAGGTTAGTGGCAAATATGGAACCCGATTACAACAGTTTGATCATGCCAAGAATGCTCAGAAGGATTCATCAGTATGTTGAACAAGGTTCCATAGCATTATTTTTGGGGCGCACAACACAGTTTCACGTGATCTATGAGAAGAGTATTTGGGGTGCTTTGGAGGACCTTGTACGATATTTAATCACTTTCATGGCATTTTCACAATTGGGTTTGATTGTTGCACCCAGCACAGTTGCTTCTCAATACATGCCACAAATCTAGAGAGGTGTTGTTATTCTCCTAGTACTATGGTTTCTCCATAGGTGGAAAAGAAATGTATTTTCTCGTTTACCTTCTGCCCAACAGATTGCTGGGCTTGCCAGGGAAAAATTCCTAACTTTAGACAAACTCTCTTCCATTGGCCTTTTTGTTTTGGGAGGAATGGCTTTGGATGAGGTTTGTGGAGTTGTTGTACAGTCTATTTTAACTGTAGGGGGGATAGGAGGTATTGCAACTGCAATTGCAGCAAGGGACATACTTGGCAATATGCTTACTAGATTATTGATGCAAATTTTCTTAGCCCTTCTCAATTGGAGACACAATTAAAGATGGATCGATTGAAGGACAAGTGGTTGAAATGGGATTGACACCAACATCAATGCTGAACCCAGATAAATGTTCTGTCATTGTGCCTAATTCATTCTTTTCGAGCCAGGTAATAGTGAACAAGTCACATGCTGCATGGCGTGGCATGGTTGCTATAGTCCCAATTCAACTTGATGTCCACATATTTAGGTAACAGTTACACAAGTGGCAAAGCAGTTAGCAGAGGGGGCAAAGCATCATTGTTTTGAAGCATCGTTTCAAATGCAGCTAGCAATCAAGGGCATGTGGAAGTAATTAAATAACTAAAGACCATATCAAGATCCTCATATTAACCAATTATCCATCTTTTTAGGTGCATATCATCATCAGGTGGCGAATCTGTTCAATGTTTTGGATATTAGTAGAACACAAGTGGCATTTTCCAGCAGGGCATTCAAATTACAGTTGAGCAATCACAGAAGGAAAGCCAACAAGAAAAATATCATCGCTAGATGTCGAGGCAGCAGGTACAATTGTAAATTTCCCTTTAATTTACTGATCGATTCGTTTTAGGTGACAATTGACATGTGTAAATCTTGGTAACTATTTTCTATTTTCAGAAAACAGAGGTAGAGCTCGAGTCTTGGAGGACAGATGGCAATTTTTGTATTTATACACTTGTAAAAGATGGAAGTGGGGTTCGACTGGGGCTGAGTGAGAGAGGTTTTGACCTGTGGAGTGTTTTTCCGTTTGGATGGACCTGTGAGAGGTGTTTTATTTTGTCGACTGTGGGTTGTGCTTGTCCAGAAGACTTTTCTCTGTAATCATTAAAAGACTTATCAGTAAAGGACATGTTTTTTATAGGATTCATGTGCAGATATGTTGGTGGCGTTTTCCCTCTGTTAAAGTATTTTCCTGTCATCTTTCCAATTGTTTTTCAATTCTTATTATCAGAAGATAGTACACAGAGCATAATTTATTGGCAGATGCTTTGCATCTATCCTTTTGATAATCTTTATGTTATTCATCTAAAGAGCCCAGCTTAGGAATTCTTAGCTGCTCCTTTGCTTGGCTTTTTCCTCCCTTATTTCTTCCTCAAATCGACATCATCAAAACTTATTTTGATCCAACATTTCCGCTACCTTTCCCTGTGTAAGAACTTTGTCCAGATCTGAGAATGAAACACATATTCAAGTGCAGAACCCATTTGCCTAATGGCCCTCCTTGCTGTCCCAAAACAACCAATTAAAGATTAAAACCCCATACTTTCATAGCTAGCCTAAAATCCATCCCATACAAACCAAGTTAAATTGAAAAGAGAGATCCCTCTCTGAGTCTTGGAGGGTTAGAGCCAAGACTCCAAGCGGTTCGAGGTTACCTCTGTGATTCCCTCCGCAGCCTTAGGCAAATCACAGAGCGCTAACATTTTTGGCGACTCCGCTGGGGAACTTCTCCAGAGGTGCACTTCAAGTTCAGATTTGACTTCTGATGGTGAACAGAAGCCAAACACAGAAAGGCTGTACCATTCACCTGGCGACTCCATTGTTCAAAATCCCGAGCTTCAAAGATCACAAGCAACTCTACTCCTAAACAATCCAGATTTCAAATCCTTGATGATGTTTCAAGATGACAGGGTATGTGGCAAATCCTATATCTTGTGAAGCCATAGAAGAAGTCAGGGGTAATTTAGCAGAATTTCACCTTGACGAAGACTTTTTAACAACTGTGTTTCGTATTTTGGAATCGAGCAAATCTTCTCCTAAAGGTAAAATCTGTTGTCTTGAGCTAGTTGTCGAAAAGTTCAAAAATGATATTGAACTTTTGGATTCTCAAATTCAGTCCTACAATTTCCTATATCTCAAAGAATTCTTGGAAAATATTCCTTCTCCAAAGCAAGAGGAAATCGTACTACATATTGATTTGCAGATTGATGATGAGTATGTTTTCAATTATAAGGCTGAAGTTGTAGGTGCATGGTTTGATTTTGAGGATGAAACTGATCTACTAGTCATGGAAGATCTAGGAATGAATATCATGCATCATGCTTTAATTGATCCTACAGCAGATTACATGGAGGTTTATGTTAGCTTGAGTTTTCAGACATGTATTCTCTATAACGACCAAATATGTCACCAGTTGCCAGTACATATTTCAGCCTTGATTTTCATCAAACACAATGAGGAAACCCAATCATGGGATTAACTACTTGACTGGCTCCATTGGCATTTCTGTATTACCTGATTCAACAAAATTATGAGGTAGATTAGGGTAGGTAGGAATGCGCCAATAAGCTCAACATGATGAGCACTTTTCTTTTTTATCCCTTCATAGTTTTGTTTTCAGTTTACAGTTTGGGGGCAACCCAATGATCAGCTGGTCGGCGAAATTCAGAGTTCAGCGGTTCTAGACATCTCCTTCGGAGCTATCTTCCCCAGGTCGAGCCTATGTTAGAACCCTATATAATAGGGGAATCAGTTTTCTGACTAATATGTATCTATTTCAGGCATTATGTGTTTTCTCATGATGCATGGCGAAGGCGGTAGAAAGCACCCGACATTGACCAAGCATAAGATGAGTACTTGCACGCGAGCTTCAAAGAGAGTTCCAGTGCATTTTTATCAAAAAATTGTGAAGTGGTTTGAAATAAAGAAATTTTTACTCTTGTGGGTCAAATTTAAGGTTGGGTTTATTAGCCAAATTTGGATTTTTTATAATCTACGTTTGGTGAATTTATCAAAAATTAAAAATGGCCCCTCATCCTTTGCCTTTATGCAGAGTTTTATGAAAAATTAACAAAATTTTTTGCAAAAAGTTATAGTGGCCTAGAGCCAACTTCCGAATGTTCGACACCAAGGATAAGCGCCATTTCATGCACCAACAGCAAGCACACAAGCCAACGCCAACACCAAACCCCAAAGCCCAGCCTCGGGCTCATTTCATTGAGACAACATGTGACTGTTGGCTCATTTAAATGCCCAAAACTCAGTTTACCACGTAAATGTGGGATATTGCACACAGAAGCTAAAAATATATAAAACACATCTTTTCAACCCCGTGCCAGATGTTTGAACCAGAGTCAAGGTGTCCAACGTAGAGAAGCACGCATGCATAGAAGGTTATGAGGTGTCCTAGGGATATACCAGCAAATCGTGGTATCACAAAATATGTGGAACAAATTACAAGTTCCCGCATTGTATACCCATTGATCTCTTAGACCGCCTGCCTACAATCCTTGATGAAAATAAAGTGCAGGTTGATTTGCCAAAATCTCCTATTGTTGAAGGGCGTTCTTATCAATCTTATCGCAAAGAGCTATGCCCGACCTTGTTATGGTCTATTGAATCTGGTTGGATTGTCCCTTTGTGTGAGAGTAAAGGAAATTTCAGGTCTTATGTACATCTAAGCATACCCTTGAAGATTGATACTGGGCGAAGTTTGCATCTAAATATTCCAGCCCAGGATCCTCCTTCAGAAAGACTTGCAGAATTAAAGCCTCGTCATGGAGAAGAGCTTAAGAAGCTTTATA
Organism: Picea mariana; assembly: GCA_032191745.1. Classification (NCBI taxonomy): domain Eukaryota; kingdom Viridiplantae; phylum Streptophyta; class Pinopsida; order Pinales; family Pinaceae; genus Picea; species Picea mariana. Next base: position 10,897 of record JASDQU010339436.1, read on the forward strand.
ATAACCCTAGTTATGATGATAAGATTTTGGATATTATTCAAAGGAAAGATATGTCATATAGATTTGATCAGCTTCCTGTCACTCACAATAATCCCAATGATTCTATTCATCTACTTTGTGAAACTGATGGTGGCAAGCAATGTGCGAGTGAAGCAGGAATAAATCTAAGAGTTGGTAGAACTGAAAATCATCCAGAAGTCACATTAAACAGTGAACAGATTTCAAGAAATGCTTTGCACAGCAGTTGTGATGTAGAAAGGGATGAGCCCAAAGAAGTTGGCAATTATAGTCAGTCTTACAATTCAGGTGTTTCACATCAAGAATGTTATCTGGTTGGAGCAAAATTGGACCTACAGAATGGAAACCACAATTTAGATGATGATGCTGAGGTTAGTGGAAAACAGGGAACCCGACTACAACAGTTTGATCATGCCAAGAATGCTCAGAAGGCTTCATCAATATGCTGAACAAGGTTCCATAGCATTATTTTTGGGGCGCACAACACAGTTTCACGTGATCTGTGAGAAGAGTATTTGGGGTGCTTTGGAGGACCCTGTACGATATTTAATCACTTTCATGGCATTTTCACAATTGGGTTTGATTGTTGCACCCAACACAATTGCTTCTCAATACATGCCACAAATCTGGAGAGGTGTTGTTGTTCTCCCAGTACTATGGTTTCTCCATAGGTGGAAAAGAAATGTATTTTCTCGTTTACCCGCTGCCCAACAGATAGCTAGGCTTGACAGAGAAAAATTCCCGACTTTAGACAAACTCTCTTGCATTGGCCTTTTTGTTTTGGGAGGAATGGCTTTGGCTTTGGTTTGTGGAGTTGTTCTACAGTCTATTTTAACTGTAGGGGGGATAGGAGGTATTGCAACTGCAATTGCAGCAAGGGACATACTTGGCAATATGCTTACTGGATTATTGATGCAAATTTTCTTAGCCCTTCTCAATTGCAGACACAATTAAAGATGGCTCGATTGAAGGACAAGTGGTTGAAATGGGATTGACACCAACATCAATGCTGAACCCAGATAAATGTTCTGTCATTGTGCCTAATTCATTCTTTTCGAGCCAGATAATTGTGAACAAGTCACGTGCTGCATGGCGTGGCATGGTTGCTATAGTCCTAATTCAACTTGATGTCCACATATTTAGGTAAAAGTTACACAAGTGGAAAAGCAATTAGACAGAGGGGGAAGAGCATCATTGTTTTGAAGCATCGTTTCAAATGCAGCTGGCAATCAAGGGCATGTGGCAGTAATTCAATAACTGAAGACCATATCAAGATCCTCATATCAACCAATTATCCAGCGTTTTAGGCGCATATCATCATCAGGTAGAGAATCGGTTCAATGTTTTGGATATTAGCAGAACACAAGTGGCATTTTCCAGCAGAGCATTCAAATTACAGTTGAGCAATCACAGGAGGAAAGCCAACAAGAAAAATATCATCGCCAGATGTCGAGGCATCAAGTACAATTGTAAATTTCCCTTTAATTTACTGATCGATTCGTTTTAGGTGACAATTGACATGTGTAAATCTTAATTATTGTTTTCTATTTTCAGAAAACAGAGGTAGAGCTCGAGTCTTGGAGGATAGATAGCAATTTTTGTATTTATACACTTGTAAAAGATGGAAGCGGGGTTCGACTGGGG
>JASDQU010339438.1:0-11850 GCA_032191745.1 Picea mariana
TGTAGTAATGAGAAAGGACGTTATGTACCTTGGAGTGATCAAGTGGAATGATAATATAAGTCTAAATATAGATGATGGAGAGTATAACCATGGCAAAAATATGGGCAAAAAGGGTACAATATATGGTCCTAACACCATAGTGGTTCTTTACTCTTGTAGATTTATTGTTGTTAGAACATCTCTATGAATGATGATTTTGCTTTCCACAGTGCTCACAAGGATGAAGATCAAAGAAGTGATCTTTCATGTGGCCAACTCACTGACAATGTTGGAATTTCAAAATCTTTTCTTGAACTAGAGTAGGTGAATATGAACCTTCATGTAGCAATTCAACACTCTGAACTCGATCAATTTGGTATAATATGGAATATGAAATGTCACTTCATTTTCATATATGATACTCGTTCTATGCTTATTGTTTATGATTTCTTCCCAAAGTCTTATGATTGGCTTGAAACAAGAAGGATGGACTTCATATGTTCTTGAATTTGAAGCTGTCTCATTGAGTTACTCTTGTGTTGGTTGTTGGTTTGAATCAACATCATTATCTTCTTCAAAAATGAACATCAAATATTCTTTCATTCAAATGCATTGTGAAGAAGTTGACTCTGAGTTTGAAGCATTGTTACTTGAGCTTGTGAAACTTGCAAGAAAGTTACAATAGACCACATAGTTGTTTTGTGAGTGGTGATTGTATTTTCCACAAAAGAGAGTATTAGAGTGTTTAGTAACTCTAATAACTCCTCAACTCCAACCATTTAGAAACTGACTTAGACCTCAAGGATTTCTTGGAGCTCCACCTAGACTTTACAATGAAAACTCAACTATAAAGACTTAGCAAATGAAGGGTGTCAACTTCTACAAAAAAATGCACCAGTTTACAAGAAGAAACTGACTTAGACCTCAAGGATTTCTTGGAGCTCCACGCGGACTTTACAATGAAAACTCAACTATGCACACTTAGCAAATAAAGGGTGTGAACTTCCAAAAAATAAAAATGCACCAGTTTACAAGAAAAACACAAGTAAACTTAAAAAAAGAGTTATTACACGTATAACTTTAATCTTTATTCGGGAGTGGAATTGATTTTGAATGTGCCATCGATGTGTTGAGTATATTAGTCTCTACCATAAGTGCCTCTTCTCAAGTGGGTGAGGCCTAAGTGCTTAAGGCTCTAATATCGATAGATCACATAATGGTGGAAGAGAGTGAGGATTGAACAAAGAACTACCAAGCTACTCAACAATCGCAAAACGCAATGAGAATAACAATCTCAGAATCCCTCGTTGTATGCCCCTTACATTGTAACTCCCTTGATTGTAACCTTCGGTTGGCGTATTGGCAGTCGATGAAAATATTTGGAGTACTTCATGACTTTTTATTGGAACCCCAAATTATGTTATTCCTAAAAAACAAACGTTTTGATTCGCTTTACTGGGCGATCACTAGATATTGGAGCATGGATGGGCCTCGAAGGAACCTGATGATTCCAACTCGCTGCAATAGGGGTCATCTTCTAGCCAATGTCCATTCCCCAACTGAGATACCTATGCGAGCGTTGTGACTTCCACCTCCATGAGTCATGTGCTCAATGTCCCGACCACATTAATTGAGGTTCCTGTCATCAAGATTGTCTCAACTTGGAGGTAAATCCAATTCCACCGGGATTTCCATGCCAGGATTGTGGAGAGCAATTTAGAGGTTGGAGTTATTCTTGTCGTCGGTGTCGCGTAAACTTTCATGAAACCTTCTACAATGTATAGGGTTTGAAACCTTCTACTGTTAAGAATAGCTGAAGCGAGACAAAGATTTTCCACCAAAAAATAGTCAATGATGGACCAAAAAGAAGTGGGCAGTTTCTCTGATGCATAGTGCATCCATCAAGGTTTTGAACAAAGAGTCCAACCCAGCCACATCGGTGAATACTCAACAGTCGAAATCGCTTACAACTGGATCCCACCCTCGAGTGAACCTGAGAGGTATCATGTCTCTTGCTAGCCAAAGATCAAATGTGAATCCCAGGTGCAAGACCTCTGAATGTTGTGACAACTGTCACGTCTGATTCGATTGAATCCACAACACCTCATTTTCAAGAGAACATGAGCAAGAAGGTATCTATGTAATTGTACCAGAGGAAAAATTCACATTGACATAACACCCAACAACAAAATAGGAGGGGAAGCGTTCTCAGTTAGAATGAAACAAAAAGTATCTCTAGTAGGGTTTTCGGTGTGGGATTCAATGTTAAAGGTTTGAAAGCAAGGTTTAAAGCCGCCTATTCAGATGTGGAGGCGCAAAGGAATTTACAACACGAGAACAAAATCAAGTAGATCCATAAACCCTAACAGTTATGCACTACAAATGATGCAAACCACACCAAAATGGAATGAGGATGGCATACTAGACTGGAAGATATAGGGCACAATGAATAATGTCTAACCTGAGGCAGTCAATGCAAAAGCCCTAGCATATAGTAAGAGCTTGTGTTTTTGCATGAGAATGAAAATTCCCAAGGGAATGAGGCATTTCTGTACACACTTAGATGCTAATTTATACAATTACCATAGAGAATCAATCCCTAAGGACTAAGAAGCTATGATACCACTCTCATACACACAAACTATCATATACACAAATTTAGATAAGATGAAGTGCATTTATCATTAATTTGATACATATATAAATACATGATTATGATTTTTGGATTCATCTTCAAAAGGTTTCTTGGACTCTCCATGATGGTTCACATCTTGTGATGTTGCATATTCCTTTTTCACATGGATTTAGGTTTCCAACAATTCTAATATGTACTTATGTATTGGTACATATTTTCATCTCAAGCTATCTTTGAATGTTATTGTCATTTTGTTTTTCATGTTTTCTTATTTTTTTCATATTAAAATTTATTTTATTTTAGGGATTGCAATATTTTGGCCCCTTAACCATGTGAAAGAAGACAAAGAAAATAAACAAAATGAATCACCAAGGTATTAAGATCAATGAAAAATGAAACTTCCTAGAGACAAATCCAGAAATGTATTGCCTTCATTTGTTTTTAATGTTGCAATGACTTGATCGAGGAAACATATTTTGGTTTCACGTATTTGTTTTTACAATGAGCTCAAAACTTCATCTTGTACCTTTTAGAAATGGATATTCAAACCATGTTTATTATGAGCTTGTGTAACATGTTTTTCTTAAATTGCAATCATTTACATGGAATTTATGTAGAAATTTGATACCGTAATTGATTCTAAAATATTTTTATTGATGCTTTAAATGATAAAATTAGACATTAGACCCTATTTAGATAATCTAATGTATAAGGTTCATTACATATACCCAACAATACAGGATAAGCATTCATGGCCACAAAATCACATAATACTTGTTTTTTATAATCTCCTAATTGAAAATTCAATTGAGATAATGAAACAATAAGTTATGACATTTTTTGCAACATGATACTCTATAAGCACTAAGATGATGTTTACTTTTGAATATCAATTTCTCTATTACTTGTATAGTGTTAATTTTTTTATTTGCACGAGAGAGATAAACACAAGTAGGTACACATGGATCAAAGGCTAGATATAATATGGAAACCCAAGCCCAAGAAAAACACACAAAGATATTTGATTTACCCTTGGTCAAGATGGCCTAGACTCGCCACTAAGAAACTTTACAATCTAGATAATGAGTTTTTTAAATAGGTTGCCATCACATGAATACCATGAAATAAAATTGTATGCCATCTGAAACCACCTATAGTATTGATAAAGTCAAGAATTAACTTATCAATTCTCCTTTTAAACTTTGACTTGGTATAAACCACTTATACCCCTTTAAATTTTTATGCGGGAATTATATATCATTACAATGACCCCACTTAATTTTATCAATCAAAGTCTATATCCAAGTAATGGTCCACTTCCATAGCCTTCAATGATTACACATCCAACTCCAAGTGTTAACAACTCTTTAGAAGTTATTAAAAAAATTAAGGGTATGCGTGCGAATTAGTCTTACAATAATATGTTGTTTACATAGTTAAAAAACCTATCTTCAAACTCAACAAAATTAAATCCACCTTGAAGGCACTATCATCATGCATTTCCGATGACAATTCATGCATCACTTCACCATAACACACCTCTTACATGAACCATGTAACCATCACATCCCTTGTGATCCCACCACAAAATTCCAAAATCAACAAGAAACCCTATTCAAAATTCCAAATCAACAAGAACATACGTCATAGGAAATATATAGAGTGTAGACACCACACGTATATAAAAACTTCATGGAAAGATAAAACCTTTAAATTAGATCTGAAAATTATGTTAGCAACCAATAGCTAACATAGTTCAACATCATCCCACTTGTTCATAAAGTCAACATAATATATTAGCATAAAATTCACCCAAAATTAAATCTATATAAATTAGATCTGCAACATAATTTGGGACAGCGTACATATCTATTTCTATTTCACCTAGAAGATGATAATAGTAGAACAAATAATCTCATCTCAAACTAGAAATGAAAAAACCTTACAACTTATCCCAAGCATAAAAAACCCTAGCTAAGGCATGACATGGTAATAATTCTCAAACCCTAACTTCACTTCATTCCCTAAAAGTTACATAAACCCAAATGAAGAATCACATAACAAGGGGTTACATTCTCCCTATGCTTTATCCTTTGTTTTGTGCTACTAATAAGGAAGTGATGTACATATCCTCCCTTTTACGGAGTAACATAAGGAGTGAGTTATAGTTAAGGTAATTTCCTAACCCTAGATGAGGTCCATAAATGGAGAATGGGTCCACAAGTGGAATACTTTATATGTGATACGTAGTTTGACACATGCCCACAAGTGATAACACACCTACTCCACATAATTTTATGCATCAACAAGTACCAATTATTTCACTTCACATATTTTTTTGCAACAAGTGCACCCTTAATGTGGATCAAATCTCCCGAGGATCAAAGTTCTACATAATACATGTAAATAAAATATGTACCTACTTTGCATTAAGAAATCATAAGCTAAGATAAATTTACATAAGAACTAACATTCTTTTCATAATATGTATCTCAAGAAGCTACTACAAATTAGCAACTAACTACAATGATAGATATAGTTAGAGATAAGATTTCAATTATCCACAATAATAGGAAACCAAGTGGTGAAAACCACAATTATTTTAATCTTATACTAAGGTCTCACCAAGAAAATAATATGAGATGCTCAAGCATATTAAGAATCCCTATCATTCCTCCCAACAATAAGAGAATTTTCCTTCAATGACTTTAGGAGAGAGGGAAAATGTTATTATAGTTGATGTTGAATGATCTTGATGTAGAAATTCACCTTGCATAGAAATGAGGTAAGAAGCAGTGAAATCTTGGTTATTCTCCATGTGAAGAACTTGATGTCTAGGATGATTGGTGAGTATTGTTGTTCCATGATAAGTGTTGACAACGTTATGGATACCCAATTGATTTGGAAGCTCATGGAAGAAAGAATTATGAACTTGAAGGGAATCTGTAATTGATGATTGATGTCAAACTGAGTTGTGAACTAGTGAGAATAGGCCACCAAATTTGAAATAAAGAGGAGATAAATTTCTAACAAGTGAGAAATGCAAAAGTTTTTAGATTGTCCTCTTAAGGTGGTCTCTCAAGGAAATGGTGGTCAATGAAGAGAGACATGAGAAAACATATAAAATACTAAAGGATGAGGTGTACAAGAGTCTTTTAAAACTATTGAATGGAGTTGATGTGAAAATATGGGATTGAATGGTGTTTTTGTGTGGAATGATGCCAGATGAAGGTTAAAGAATCTTTTCTAACTAAAGAAATAACATGTTGTGGTAATTCAAGTGTATCGTGGATAAACTACTTGGTGTTATCTTTATGTAATATGTAGGTGTTTACTAATGCATTGTAGAAGCTATAACAATTTTTTTATTATCTATTTTTAAATTAATTTAAAACATAAAAGAATGCAAAATTTCAAATCAATCTATATTATAATTATTATTTCACCAAATTTCATATAGAAAGTAATTAATTTACTCAATTTATCATCATCCATTGCTCTATGCAAATGTAAGCTAAGTTATCATTATTATGACCTATTGGTAGTCCATAAGGGGTAAGATTCTACTCTTTCCAAATGCTTTTAGATTTTGAATTGTTAACTCATTTCCATATGTTAAAATAAAAAACTCTTTACTTTAAATCTTATTCTAAAACCATATTAAAAGATTTTATTATAAATATAATTAATTATGATTAAAATTTAATATATTGTTTAATAATATTTTAATTTCTTATATATTTTAACATTAATTTAAAATAGATTTTATTATAAATATAATTAATTATGATTAAAATTTAATATATTATTTAATAATATTTTAATTTTTTATCTATTTTAACATTAATTTAAAATTTTAAAAAAAATTCAAAATTTCAAATCAATCTATATTATAATTATAGCTTTTCATAGAAAAAATAATTAATTTACTCTTTAATTTATCATCACAAACATACATTAGTTACTATTTTCATAAGAGAGATGGGGTGAAAATCATATAATCGTGAAAATCATTCACTCAAGATGGAGTGAATACCATACACCCAATTACATGAAAAAGTTATTTAAAATAAACCATTAAAATAATATGTAGCTACTTTGCATTAAGAAATCATAAGCTAAGATAAATTTACATAAGAACTAACATTCTTTTCATAACATGTATCTCAAAAAGCTACTACAAATTAGCAACTAACTATATATTTAAAATAAATTATTAAACTAATTTGTATATAATAATATTAATATTAATCTATTTTTAAGGTCAGTGATTTGACAGGTAAAGTTTACAAAGGTATAAATATCTTACCCCCTGTGGATTTGAACTTGTGATCTTTTAAAAAGAAAAACACGTTCTTAACCAATAAACACACTCAAACTGTATAACATATTATACAACTTGTATAATTTGCATAGATAATACACAACATCTCATAGATTTATACATTCACATTATACATCACTTTTCATAATTTCAAATTATTACAATTTTTTCCATAATAATAAACTTTCTATTAATATTATAAATTAAATTTTTATTATATTGTTATGTGTCGTAGGAATATAGTAATGAGCTTGAATCGATTATTTTAACTTTCAATTCGTTTTCAGCTTAAAAATCAAAACTTTTTATTAATATTATAAATTAATTTTTTATTATATTGTTATTTGTCGTAGGAATACAGTAATGAGCTTGACTCAATTATTTTAACTTTCAATTCGTTTTCAACTTAAAAATCAATTGGATTTCTTACTATTGATATTTTAATATTATATTTAAAAGTATTAATTTTCAATTAAAAATTTGGATTATGTAAATTATAGAAATAATTTATATGAATTTATAACTTAAGTGTGATTTTTAAATTAAAAATTAAAAATTTATAAAATTTTAATATTTTATAAAAATAATTTGATTAATTCAAAAGATTTTTATTATATATATATATATATATATATATAATTTTATTTTTCCAAAAAAACCAAATTACATTTTGAATATGCCAGAAGCACACCTCAATTATGGGTAAAGTGAGTAGACAAAGGAAGCTAGAGAGAGCCCATAAACAAGCTAATAAGTCATTGAGAAGAGTATTGATCACTTGGAATACACATATGAGTATTGGCCACAGCTGCATAGTGCATTATACACACATGATCAAATATGTACTGAAAGCAAAAAAAACTCCAAAACCAACCGAGAAAAGGTCGAAACATCAAAACCCTGAGAAAACTCTTGAAGCTGGAAAGACTAAGTTTGAACGACATACATTCCAACGCCAACCAAAGCATTGAGAGGTCAATTGAGAACTAAAAACCCCAACACCCAAGTACAAAAACATAGCCAAATACACCAACACAGCCAACTAGATCGGTCTACGCATCAAAAAACCTCAAAGTGTGCCACAACCCAAACAACACTTCATACCCACATAATGGACCTCAACAAACAAAGAGCCCAAAATGTATGGAACACCCATGAGAAGACCTCAAGGTGATGCCAATGAGTGCAGCAAGACCACACACACTCATAAAAGGACCTCAATGTACAGGACCTTAAGAGGGAGGTGGTGAAGAGAAATATTCTTTACAAAGGAGAAGAAGAGATCCAGAACTGACCACATGACTCCGACAACAAAGAGTTACAAATCCTCGCCACCAACCTCCAAGAGCACACATGTAAAAAACCGCAAGGGCAACGATATGTACATGCATCACACCTTGAACAACCAGAAAATAGAGGAGCTAATCTGAGTGGGCAGAAGACAAGACAACCTCATGTGTCAGGGTTCCAAAACCACGGTGCAGCAAGGAAAAACCCTCAACTCCGAGAATCTATCGAAAGAGTAAATCTACAAGAGAGTTCACAGGTCTAAGAGCTGCATAGGAAAACCGCATCGAAGGAGAAAACCAACCCCCATTCAGAACTGTATAGCGCTGGAGAGTAACAACAAAAACCATCCACGATGGAGGAAGGATCCGAGAAGAGTATCCATGGATATGGAGAAGCTGTGACCAGAGGAGCCGCTATAGAAATATTACCGCCTCAGCAACCTGCGTGATCTCCGTACCGACCAAAAAAACCACTCACACGTAGGAAAATACCTCGACCGCTTCAGCAACATAGGCAAACACGCAACAAGGGAGAAGGGGACACTGATCATAAGCCTGCAATCGGTACTAAGGAGAACCCAAAAGTATGATTTCATATATATATAAGTAAGTTGATTGGATTTTTTATGGTGATAATTTGATAGAAATTTTACACATGGTCAAAATTTTGTGTTTTGTTAAAATTAATCTATTCAAATCTTTGAACTAAAATGAGAATCACAATGATGGTTTTAAGGGTTTTATCTAAATATTGAATTTATATAAGTTTGAATTTTTATATTGTGAGTTTAATATCATCGATATAACTTTGAGTATTTACTTATCCAAAGTAAAATTTTGGAGATATTAGTTTAGAGAACATAGTATTGCAAGGCCAATTGCACCTACTTTTCTCAAGTAAAATTTTGCTGCTCGCCTTGAGGAACATAGTCTTGTAAGGATAACCACAATGGACATCATCCCTAGTAAAGTTTAACCCAAGGAACATAATATTGTAAGGCCAACAATAATAGGAATCATCCTTGACTAAGACCTAGAGTTGAATCATAAATTTCTTGACAAGAAAAAAACCTTGGACAAGAAAATCAAAATCTCTCATGAATATCAATAAACCAAAACACTAAATATCTCGTCAAACACCTACTTATCCTATTATTTTAACTAATAAATATACAAACATTTCAAATATGTTTTTTTGGATATGTGTTATATTCTTTGGATGATTGTGGGTCCCCCTGTTAGGGGTTTCGGGGGCAGAGCCCCTGATTGTTCTTTGGGCGGTTTATTCACCATTTTTTTTGGGTGGTCTTTCACCTTTGGTGGGGGCGGTTTAGTTGTGCATGGTATTTCAACCCATGATTTTATAATTCTGGTTAAGGAATTAAGGTTGTAATCTAATATGGGTCAATGGATTAGGGTTTTTTTTTATGCCTCAAGATCCTATATATTGTATTGTAAACAATGATGTTTTATAATGAATATAATTAGAGATGTGAATCTAAAATAGGTTGTTGAATTTCTCGGTTGGGTTTCCAAGGTAAATCTCTCTATATATGTGTGATTCTAGTTGTTCGCTTTTCTGTGCTAAGAATATGTGTGTCCATTGCATTAATGTAAAATGTTTAAAACATACATTTGGCATCAGAGTAGTTATTGGCTTCAGGGGGATGCCTTTGTAGATAAGGGTTTTCCTCGAGTCCATGATAAACTTTGTTACAATGGGAGATTTGCGATATCAATTCTCATGGTGAAAGGTGAGAAGTTCAAAAAAATAAATCGAAAAATTTAATGGGAAAAATTTTGCGTTATGGAAGCTGAATATGGAAGATATTTTTGCAGACAAATATCAATGGGTCACTGTAGATCCAAGTATTGCACCTAGGGGAAGTCAATTTAAGACTAGAAAAAATTGGGTTTGAAGGAAAATAACACAATCTTGTTATGTCTCTCAGATTTAGTGTTACTGAATGTGTCTGAGGAAGCTATAGTCAAGGAATTATGGAATAAGTTAGGGGCTTTATATCAATCTAAGTCCTTTGTAAACAAGATTTTCCTACAAAATAAGTTGTAAAGCTTGAGGATGAAAGATGGAGATTCGATAATAGATGTTGATTAAGGTTGGTTGTCATTGATGTCAACCCTTGAAGAAAGTCTAGTAGAAAATTCCGGTAGCACAAAGGTTTGGGAAATGGACCCAAGTTTGTTTGGTGTAAATATGACGCATTATTGTCTTGTCATAGTTGATAAGAAGTACAAATGGATGAACTCCAAAGTGGTCCTCTTATGGTGAAATCCCTCACGCGAAGATGCTTTGCAAAGTGAGTTATCCTAGAAGTATGGTTAGAGAACCCATGCTTAATTATGGAATAATGAGATGAAGGTCAGTGAATTTGTCAATGAAACTCTCCTATATGTAGAGTGCTTGTCATGCCATTTTCGGTGGTATGTGGAACTTGACATAACTCCTCACGGTTAGAGAGTTATGACCATGTGAAGTTGGAGGACCCTCATGAGTAATCTAGAAGCCCCAAAAAGTCAAAGTGTTTGCAAAAGAAATTATTTAAATAATAAAGTTAATGGAGAACTCCCTAAAATAAGGAAAGTGGGATGCTACATGAAAGTATAAATAAGAGGCAAGGCTCTCTCATTTAATTACACTTGAACATATCAAATATCTTTTGTTGTGTAAGGCTTATTGCAAGTACTCATTGATACATCTGAAGTTGTGAAAGTCTCAGGTAGTATGAAGGGTTGACAGAGAAAGTTTCAGAATTACAGCGAATACTAAACAGCCTTAGTTTCTGAGGTGTACGTGGGTTGATATTATATTAGGGTGTGTACATACTGAGGCATACACGTGATGACAGTGTATTAGGGTGTGTACGTATGTGGGCTGGTAGTGTATTAGGATGCGTACATGTTGGTAAAGCCATGGAAACTTGAAGAGATGAAGGTGCATAGGCTCTAGATTCTGAGATCAAGCTTCGAGGAAGTTCTACAGTGCTCAGATACATCATATCTATCCATTGGTTCAAAAGGCATGTCTTATTTCTATGAATAGTTGGATTTTGATGTATGCATGATAAATGGTTGTGGATATTTGAGAAGTCTCCCTAGAGAGACTAGTGGCTACATGGAAACTTATGTATAAGTTATAACTACAGAAATACAGTGCTGGTATAATTTATCATTGATACATCTTGTTAGAGTTTGGCACATCTTGTATTTATTGGCATATAGCTAAGGGTTTTTATGGTACAAGATTGAGATCTTCTATTTGTGAAGTGGTTGATGTATTGAGAGGCTAAATACTAGAGAGGATTTGATGTTTGGATCACGTGAGGGATATTATACTTGTTTATGATTACACACATTTATATGGCACATGAATAGAGATATATAGAGAGATTTTGGGTAAAGAGTGTTATCACTCCAAGAAACCCTTTGGGGTTGTAGACCAAAGGTGCTTGGTAACTTAAGAAATTATAAATAATGAAAGGTTGGATCAATGGGATAACAGAAAGTAACTAATGAGAAGACAACTCACAATGTAATCAAATGAAACAGTGCTCTCCAAGATTGGTTAAACAGTAAAATAGCTTTCAGTGGGTGAAGAAAAGATT
>JASDQU010339441.1:531-12482 GCA_032191745.1 Picea mariana
TCTATTTCCCCTAGCCGTGTCGTTACATTATGTGTGCATCCATTTCCCCCTATCTGTTTCCATTTTGTGTCCCCATTCTTCATTCCTACAATCCTTATCCTCATGTTTACTCATATATGTGAGTCCACCATTCGACACATGCCCACACACACCCACATACCCTACAATTCTCCATAATTCTTGATGTCGATGAGGTAGACAAAGAATTCCAAAAAATCCTTCAGGGCTACTAGCAATCTGAGCATCACATAACCACACTTACCAAATACTTCAACAGTGAGATAAAAGGTTTAAAAGACTCAATAGATGTAATTTCTAACAAGCTTAGGGATGCAGAATTAAAGGAATGAAAGATTCTATGGATGATATCTCCAACAAACTATGGAACTTTGATCCATATCTTATTAACAAATTCCTTCTAAAATCCAAGGAAATGAATGATTTTCCCCAAAGCCTTGCATCAGTGGAATATGGTTTGAAAGATTGGAGAAACAACTCTAATAACCTTGAGGCCATAATTAAATAAATGTAAGGCATGAGCAAGGGATTGAGTAGTCTGAATTCACATTACACTATTCCACTCCCAAAGCATTCATTTAACATTGGTTCCTTTAATGGATTTACACACAAACTAAAAATTGATGTACCTAGGTTTGACAAAGAGGATGATACAGAGACCACTAGATGGATAAACAAACTCAAGTTTGAGTTGCAACAAATGTATGACTATGAATAAAAATAAATTATGCATCATTGCACCTAGAAGGATCAGCTTACAATTGGTTCTTATGGTGGCACTCAAAGGTCCATCCAAGAAACTGGGATACATTCAAACAACATTTTTTCAAGATGTTTCAAAACATCGAGGAAAAATAATTTTTCTCTAAACTCACTCAATTAAAACAGTTGGGGTCAATAGATTAATTTTTTAACGAATCACATATGTTAGCTACTCGCATGCTTGAATTACCAAGCAAATATTTCTTACAAGTTTCCATATCACAAGTTTCCATATCATGATTGAAAGAAAACATAAGGAATGAACTCAAAAAGTTAGATATAAATAACATTGAGCAAGCACGACTAAAGGCCATAATTGTTGAAGAAAAAATGATGTCCTTGCAACAAGTATCATGGTACCACTCTGAGAAGCTAAACCAAAAGTATATCCCCCCTAATAAAAGGATTTCACCATCTAATGTAAAGGATGACAAAAAACAATCAGGTAGAGAGTGACAACGACAAGGAGATAGGAAATTCATCTCCATCTGACACAAATTCAAATAATTCAAATTGAGAATTGAGAAATCTTAGAGGATCTAACCATCAAAATTCCACTCCAACACTCTCATCTGTTGCGATGAATAGCATTTCACAACTCCAAAATCTGAAGGTTTTTGGCTACATTTAAAATACAAGAGTGATAGTGCTAACCGATAGTTGGAGTTCTCATAATTTCAATGATACTAAAATAAAAATACAATTAAACATGTTTGTCTATCCCTCTTTCGACCTTTAAGTCGCAATTCCAGGGAATAAAATTACCTTATGCATAGGGAAATGCCATAAGGTTAAATTGTCATTTAATGATTACTGATTACAATCCCCCATGTATGCCATGGAAATCAGAGAAGTGAATGTAGTATTAGGGGCATGTTATCGCACAAGTTGTAGGTTGGGCAAAGCCCGACCCAAACCACAAGATGACGACAACTAGGAGAATACCTACCCATTATCACCTCAAATAGGTATTCATGTCACTTTAGAGATGAAGTGATCACCTCAAGGGGGGAATCCCGGGTGACCCTAGGGGGAAATGAGACAGAAAGTGAGATGATGAAATGAATGCCCCTATAGGTCAAGTTGCTAAGTGGAAGAAGGATAGAGAATGAGTCTCGGAAGTGGTTTAAGGTTGCCAAGTTTTTGAGTACCCGAGGAAAGTGTTTGTACTTGCCCGAGACATAAGAAAAACCAAAGATACAAGCTATATGTTAAGTGGACAAGAAATTTAAGGTTGTTGTCCCTATTTGCAGAAATCAACAGAGATATATATCAGCAAGGAACAATTAATAAAGCTGCTAGATAAGATACTAAAAATCATGTGAATGATGCAAGAGATAGGCTAATAAATACTAGTATAACTCAAGTATAAAAGCATACAACTTTGGCATCAATGTAAGGTTGTTATAGACAAATATTGTAGAAATATAATTGCAGCATTATGTCTGTAGCAAACAAGTTGTTACAGCAGAAAAATCAGCCACTAAAACTTGCAAAATATTTACCCAAAAGATGCGCTAGGAATAGTAGATTATGTTGGCAAACTTTTAGCAAATTCCGACGATTGAAATGCAAGTTATAATCAAAGTAAGAGAGTATTTGCTGCAACCCTAATGGTTGTAGATTTTCTTAGCTCTAGCTAAAAGAAGACTAACTAGATCAAAACGCCTTAGAGGCTTTGTCAACCTCAAAGCATCAACAATAGATTCCAACTTGAACAATATCAATATCTCGTTAAATCACATTTACCAAAGCAAACAATTTATATCTCCAATGCAAATTTCAGATTAGTGCCTTTTAAAAAATGGGTGAATGGAGTCTTTAAAACACAAGTTAGATCAACAAGATCCCTAGAGGTGTAAACCCTCTTACTCCCTAGGGCATGCAAACCAAACTCAAGGTAGATCAAGGAGGGTGTACACCCTTGTACTCCTCCAAGATACCTTGCAATAAAAGACTTGTAAAATAGCAAATGAAGAGAACTTGATGGAGGGTGTATGCAATTATACTCCTCCTAGGGTTTTAACCAACAATATCATGAAACAAGCAAGAATAATGCATATTTTCCTTACCAAAACCAAGAAAGTTGCAAGATCAAACCCTAGTTTCACCAAGACAAACCACCCATAAGCAAGAAAAAGCGTCTCCAAGAGGTGCGCACCACCTTAGCTCATCCATTCATCAAGAGATACACCAAAATTCATTTGCAAGAGAGAGAGAGAGATATACCAAAAATGCTAAAGTATAGCGAAAATTTCAGCCACTAGTCTTCTCACAATGGGAGAGCTACGATGAAAATGAAAGAGAGATGATCTCTATTTATACAAATCCTATAAAACATAGTTTTTACACATAACTTAGGGTAAACCACAAAGCAAGGGGACAACAACCCTTACTTTTCCCCTTTACAATTTAAAATTTGATTTTGCACAATACAAACACTAAAAAAAAGCATGACACCACCCCTCTAGAGCAATGTTTTGGCATCTTTGGCAATTCATTGAGGTTGGGAATGAAACATTGGGCCTCCAAAGGCCTTCTTCCAAGGCGCTACAGCATTTTCCAACAAGTCAAGGCATCATCCCTTATCCAAAAGTGTGAAGTGTCAATATCACCACCAAACCCTAACCCATGCATGACGTCAAGCCCTCAAAGTATGACGTTTTGGCCCCAAGAGTAAGTCGTTGGGCTAGTAAGAGGTCTTCCATGGAATCATCTTAGGACTCTAAAGGAAATCTTCATCATCTAGCATGTGGGCCCTAGTATCCAACTTTTGGGCTTCAATCCCCAAGGAATCCCAAGCTAGGCTTGTTCTTCCAAATTTGTCCACCAACTAGGTCCTACAAAGACAAATGAATACGCCCTACAAGGGTCTCAATTCAAATGCATCTTGATGAGTAAATAAAATAAATAAAAGATCCATTTAAGCATGTACATCCAAACCACCTCATCATAATAAACAATTTTCTCAAAGACCCTATACATTTTTCTTAGTTTAGGTATGGGGGGGTTGACAAAGCGACCTATTGGGTGAATCATACCTCAATTTTAGGAGTGTTTCCCAAGGGGAAATATTTATGAATCATGTGGATGAGGTGACATGGATGGGGGAAATACCTTTGGGCATGGGGTTCATGACATACAAGGGGTTGTAGTGTCTCATTTATGGGTGCCTTTGTAGAGAGTGTGTTGCACCTTCGTTTTGAATGCAACCTTTTTCGAAGCCCATTTATTTCCTTTTATTCTTTTAAGATGTTTCTAGGTTGAATCCAAGGTGGGGCTTCTACCTAAGCATTAAAAAAAGTGCCCACCTTGACTCTACCCTAGTCACATCATGCTTCCCCAAGTTGAAAACATGTGTGGGTCTTCTACCTAAGCATTAAAAATAGTGCCCACACATGCTCCTCCTTGGTTGGAATTTTGTATTAGTTATTTTTCACGGGTCCCATCAGTTTCTTATGAGAGACATTTCATTGTCCCCAGGATCCCTAGGTGAGAATCTAAAAGGTTAATGATTGGATTTTATATTTTTCCAGCTACAAGCCTCTGGGCCTTCAACCCCTTCTTCCCATGAAATGAGGGACAACCCCTTCTTGGGTTAGTACACCCAAAAATCCAAAAAGGTAATGAGGTGAGGGGATGAAGTGTGGAAAGTGACAATTTTAGTAGGGAATGGCATGATGACTCGTCAAGAGGACTTCCCAGTAGCAAACCTATCCCCAAGGGTGATCCACTTACTAGGGCACAATGTTAACCACCCAAGTGAAATAAGGCAAAGACCATAATGTCCAAGTAGATGTTACATAATCAAAAGAAATAATGAATGTAACAAACACAAATGCCTCAAACATCGAAATGACACTCACCATGATACTTGGCTTGTACCTCATGGAGCAAGACCCAATGTCTTTCGGAAGCCAGCTGATTTGGTGGATACCATCGTGATGAACATGGAATTGTGGTGGCGAGGAGGGCTTATATCTATGCAAGTGGACATTGTTGGTCAAGTTGTATCTCAGTACTCCATGTCTGCAACCTAAGGGCCTCGAGACATCATTTCCTTAGTTATCCCCAGGAGTTGGGGATAACATATTGCTCCTACTTGGGGACATGTGTTTGTTGTAGAGTGCATGAGAACCGCAAGATCTCCTGGTGGACCTGTGCCTACAATGAAACATAAAACCATAAAATATAGGGTGGTTCTATCGCCCTTCATCCATATATATCAAAACCAAAAATAAAAACTATCTAGAAAATAAAATTTTAACATTTTTTCTTTTGTAAATCTAAGATAAACATGAAATCCATATGCAAGTAGAGAAAAATGAAAGATGAAATGCAGCTAAACTACCATGAGAAATCAAGATGCAAATGCAGGAAATCAAAATGAACTACCTACTTACCGGGGGCCTAGGCCCTAAAGAAGTTAAGTTCCCTAAACAAAGGGCCGGAGAAGAGACCCATCCACTGGTAATGGCATCTTTCTCCCGTCCAAAGCTGTCAAATAATACTTCTCTTTCTTGGACTTCTTCTTAATGATGTAAGGGCCAAGCCAAGTGTTGTTATCCTTCTAGTAATATTTAGGCTTTCCCTTCTTCTTATCCCACATGAACGCACGACTTCCTTCACTATAGTTTATGTAAGGTATATTCTCGATGTAAGGATAGAAAGGAGGTCTCGTGTTGACTGCATTTTTGATGAATTCTTCATGTTCTTTGTCCTTATTATCTTCTTTCTTCAATATTTGGATGGACCTCAGCTCTTTCCCTTGGAAATTAGCAAGCTTTTCTTTGTATTAATTTGTTCTTGGGAGTATCATATCTATGCAGTCCTCCTGCATGAAAGGTAAGTCTCATGGATCATACTCAATGGTGTTTGGAACCTCATCAAACTCACCCTCACTTGTATAATCATGACCGTTGGGGTCCATCACATGGTCGTAAGCCGAATCTTGACTATATAATACCTCAAATGTGTCATCCCCCATGAGAATTTGTGCATGGGTAAGATCCATGCTAAGGACACCTCCAAGGGCCGCAGACCAACTCCTCAATAAGAGAACCCCCCAAGCGTCTGGGACATAAATCATCATTATGTTCATAAGGAGGCTAATATGTGAAAAATCAATTAGGAAGACCTCAACTTTATCACATAGTCCATAAACCTAAACCCTCTTAAAATCAATGCCACACACATTTCCATATGGTCGGGTCGTCTTCAAGCCAAGTTGTTCCATCACCTTTAAAGACATGACATTTGTTGAGGCCCCAGAATACAACATACAATTGTTTAGGCAGAGGCCATTCATGCCCAAGGAAAGACAGAAAGGAGGGTTGTTATCCTTTTGTTAATCAAGATACACAGTGTTCAATATTATTAGAGGATCCTCCTTCTCAGTCGGTACCTGTAATAACTTCAAGATTTCCCTCCTCACATAAGTAATTTTGCACATTTTTGTTACAGGGACCGTCATATTCAATTTCCCAAACATGGCTGCAACGTTTATGTTCAACCGAATCTCATATGTTAGAGTTGGATTTGGAAGCAACTCATGTACTTGAGGTGGGAGTGGTGGGACCACCTTCTTTGAAGATGGAAGAGGAGCGGTTTCTTGTGGCTGAGTGGGAGCGGAAGGTTGTGATGGAGGAACTGGAGATTTATTTCTTCTAGTGTATTTCAATAATTCCCTCTTCCTCAGTTCCTTTCTCTAAACATCTGTCAATTGATTTAACACCCGAAGTCTTCCCTCTCTTTCCCCTTGTCTTATGGCCTCGTCAATCTGTTCCACTATGATCTCTTCCTCGGGGAAGTTACATATCATATCCATGAAGTTCATACTGTCTGGAGAATTTTCGTCTTGTCGGGGACATTCATCCTCTCGGTGTGGTTCTTGAAATGGAGAACACCATGGTGTCTACTCTATGTTAACCATTCCAATTGGGTTCAACGTATCATGGGCCTTTGCCTCTTGTTGGGGCCTTGGTTTCCAGCCTGTGGCATCTCTTTGTTTTCTAGAAAAATGAGGTCTGGAGGCAGATTGATTTATTTCCATAGTGGTTAGTCAACCCATGATTTGATTTTGCGCCTGCAAAAACTAAGTACTCATTGATATCTCTTTTGTGTCAAGAGGCAAATTGGATCGAGAGCAATGCTACTAGAAGCATTAGTCTTTGTCTCTTCCTTAGCATGAGGATAATGAAAATGATCAAACTTTGAGTCAATGAGGTTCTCTTCAATCTCTGCATTGTACTCTTTGGCTTGTGCCAAGGTGGTGGGCTTCTTGTCTTTCAAAATGAAACGAAATCGCCTATCGAATGCATTCATTTAAAGGAGACAAACAACTATATATGTAGGGTGTAGGTCTATCAGGATTTAACTGTATAACTTGTCAAACTTGTTTTCAAATTCACTCACTGTTGCATTCTCCTTCTTCTTTATCTGATTGAACTGTGCTACAAGCATTCCATTGTATTTCTTCATTGTCCATATGTTCTTGAATAACTTAGCAGAGTCTTCATAAGATGCAATGTGATTATAAGGAAGCCCTTTGAACCATATTTGAGCATCTTCAATCAATGATGAGGCTATTAGCTTCATTGCTACATCTTCATGTTCCACTATTGGATTTTCCAGGTCTCATCCTATGGCATAGAGATGATCATTACCAGTGATCACATTGTTTCTTGGAAACTTTGGCAACCATTTGTGAGACTCTTTTTTCATTCTCTTGGGGTATCCAGGGATGGTGGCCATGTTTATGGGTTTATAAAGGTCCTTTTCCCAAGGGTGATACATTGGAGCAAGGGGAAGGGTACCATGAAAATGGGTTTTGACAATGGGAGACTTGAGAGGAGTCCTTCTTATGTAGACCTTAGAAGGTTCGAATCTCCCCGGGGGAAAGTCTCAAGGGAAGGTGGGTTCTGGGAAGGTGGAGTCACCAAATGAGCTTCAAGAACAGCTCATCAAAGGTGGAAGGGGAACGTCCTTCAAGTGGAGTCATTAGGCCTTCTAGGGGTGAAGGATCTGGGATGGTATCTTGCCAAAGTGTCGTTAGGGAATGGAAGAGGATTCAAAATCCTCCCCGACAATGATGCCAAAATGTTATCACACAAGTTGTAGGTTGGGGAAAGCTTGACCCAAACCACAAGATGGAGAAAACTAGGAGAATACCCACCCACTGTCACCTCAGATATGTATTCTCGCCACTTTAGAGATGAAGTGATCACCTCAAGGGTGGAATCCTGGGTGACCCTAGGAGGAAATGAAACAAAAAGTGAGATGATGAAATGAATGCCCCTATAGGTCAAGTTTCTAAGTGGAAGAAGGCTAGAGAATGAGTCTTGGAAGTGGTTTAAGGTTGCCAAGTCTTTGAGTACCTGCGGAAAGTGTTTGTAGCTGCCCAAGACACAAGAAAAGCCAAAGATACAAGCTATATGTTAAGTGTAAAAGCAAGTTAAGATTATTGTCCCTATTTGCAACAATCAACATAGATATATATCAGAAAGAAACAATTAATAAAGCTTCGAGATAAGATTCTAAAAGTCACGTGAATGATGCAAAAGATAGGCTAGTAAACACTAGTACAACTCAAGTATAAAAGCATAAAACTTTGGCATCAATGTAAGGCTATTATAAACAAGTATTGCAGAGATATAATTTCAGCCTTATGGCTGTAGAAAACAAGTTGTTACAACAGAAAAATCAGCCACCAAAACTTGCAAAAGATATGCTAGGACTAGTAGATTATGTTGGCAAACTTTTAGCAAATTCTGACGGTTGAAACACAAGTTATAATCAAAGTAAGAGAGTATTTGTTGCAACCATAATGGTTGTAGATTTTGTTTAGCTCTAGATCCAAGAATACAAAGTAGATCAAAATTCCCTAGAGGCTTTGGCAACCTCAAAGCATCAACAATAGATTCCAACTTGAACAATATCAATATCTCGTTAAATCACGTTTACCAAAGAAAACAATTTATATCTCCAATGCAAATTTCAGATTAGCGTCTTTTAAAAAATGGGTGAATGGAGTATTTAAAACACAAGTTAGATCAACAAGATCCCTAGGGGTGTAAACCTCTTACTCCCTAGGGCATGCAAACCAAACTCAAGGTAGATCAAGGAGGGTGTACACCCTTGTACTCCTCCAAGATACCTTGCAATAAAAGACTTGAAAACTAGCAAATGAATAGAAATTGATGGAGGGTGTATGCAATTATACTCCTCCTAGGTTTTTAACCAACAATATCATGAAACAAGCAAGAAGAATGCATATTTTCCTTACCAAAACCAAGAAAGTTGCAAGATCAAACCCTATTTTCACCAAGACAAACCATCCATAAGAAAGAACAAAAGTCTCCAAGAAGTGCACACCACCTTAGCTCATCCATTCATCAAGAGATACACCAAAATTCATCATGACATACAAGGGGTTGTAGTGTCTCATTTATGGGTGCCTTTGTAGAGGGTGTGATGCACCTTCATTTTCAATGCAACCTTTTTCCAAGCCCATTCATTTCCTTTTATTCTTTTAAGATGTTTCTAGGTTGAAGCCAAGGCGGGGCTTCTACCCAAGCATGAAAAAAAATTCCCACCTTGACTCTACCCTAGTCACATCATGCTTCCCCAAGTTGAAAACATGTGTGGGGCTTCTACCTAAGCATTAAAAACAGTTCCCACACATGCTCCTCCTTGGTTGGTATTTTGTATTATTTATTTTTCATGGGTCCCATCAATTTCTTATGAGAGACATTTCATTGTCCTCTGGATCCCTGAGCGAGCATCTAGAAGGTTAATGATTGGATTTTATATTTTTCTAGCTACAAGCCTATGGGCCTTCATGCCCTTCTTCCCATGAAATGAGGGACAATCCATTCTTGAGTTAGTACACCCAAAAATCCCAAAAGGTAAGGAGGTGAGGGGATGAAGTGCAGAAAGTGACAATTATGGTTGGGAATGCCATGATGACTCGTCAAGAGAACCTCCCAGTAGCAAACCTATCCCCAAGGGTGACCCACTTACTAGGGCACAATGTCAACCACCCAAGGGAAACAGGGAAAATAACATAATGTCCAAGCAAACATTACATAATCGAAAGCAATAATAGATGTAATAAACTCAAATGCCTCGAATATTGAAATGACACTCACCATGATACATGGCTCCTACCTCATGGAGCAAGACCCAATGTCTTTTGGAAGCCAACTGATGTGGTGGATATTGTCGTGACGAAACTAGAACTATGGTGGTGAGGCAGGCCTCTATCTATGCAAGTGGACATTGTTGGTCAAGTTGTCTCTCGATACTCCATGTCGATAACCTAAGGGCCTCAAGACATCATCTCCTTAGTTATCCCTAGGAGTTGGGGATAATAGGTCCCAATTGTTATCCATGATTGGTACTGTAGGGTTAAACTTACAAAAATAATTCCTTAAGTTCTTAAAAAAGGGGAGGAAATACAAGTTTTATAGAATCAAAATCCCACCCCCCTCAAATAGTCTTGTCTAATAGAATGGAGAAGATGATTAAAAAAGGATCCCAAGCTTACTTTTTCCATTTTTATTCAATGGAGGTGTCCTATAATGAAATTGATGTTCCCAAGGGTCTTGACGATATTCTTGGAAAACATAGTACCATTGTTCAGGACCTGCCTCGAGGTCTCCCTCTAGTAAGATCAAGAGATCACATTATATAATTAATCCCTAGTTCATCTATAGTTAGAAGGAAGTCCTACAAACAATTCCAGAGTCAMAAATCTGAAATTGAATGATTGGTTCAGGAGTTATTAGATTGTGGTGTTATAGCTAGAAGAAAGAATCCATATTCAGCTCCAGTCCTACTTGTAAGAAAAAAATATGGGTCTTATATACTCTGTGTTGATTACTAAGCMCTGAACATAAACACCATAAAAGAGAAATTCCCCACCATTTGTGGATGAACTATTAAATTATCTCCATGGTGCTAAGTATTTCTCCAAGCTTGACCTTAAATTTGGGTATACTAGATAAGAATCCAAGAAGAGGACATTCCAAAAGCTGCATTATGCACCCATCAAGGCTTGTATGAATTTCTTGTTATGCTGTTTGGACTATCTAATGGTCCACCAACTACTTTCTAGAAAGTAATGAATGATTTATTCTGTCCATGCTTGAGAAAATTTGTACTTGTCTTCTTTGATGATATACTTGTTTACAATGAAAATTGGAGCCTACACCTTAAGCATGTAGAGACTGTATTGAATCTTTTAGAAGAAAATAAGTTTTATACAAATAAATCAAAATGTGGTTTTGGATAAAAAGAGATAGAATTTTTGGGTCATATTGTATCAACTGAAGGAATCAAGGTAGACCTAAAGAAAATTATGGCAATCACAGAGTGGCCTAGTCCTAAAAAGATCACATCACTACGAGGATTTCTAGTTCTTACAAGGTATTATAAAAGATTTGTAAAAAACTATGTAGATGTCGTGACCCCGCTAACAACATTGTTGAAAAAAGACACATTTAGATGGAACAGTGAAACCAAAGACTATTTCAAGAAGATGAAGACTTTAATGACATCCACTTTTATATTGACAACCCCAAACTTCACAAAACCTTTTTTCCTCGAGTCCAATGCTTCTTAAATAAGAATAAGAGTCGTGCTCATGCAAGACAATCACCCCATTACCTTCAAAAGTCGTACTAACTAATTAGACATTGAAAAATATTGTCACATATTTACGAGTCATAGAAACGAAAATCTATTTGCTACAATCTTAATCCCTTACATATTCTTAGATATGACTTTTGTGTTATCTTTATTTGAAAATGTCTAAATTACTACTTTACTATCATTACATATTCTTAGGTATGACTTTTGTGTAATCTTTACATGTAGATGTCTAATCTCTTAGAATTTCATGAATATTAAACATCATAGACGTTCCTTTCAACTTATCTTGCAGGGTGATAGATCTCATCAACATGTAATTACAAAAAAAAATCTTGGAAATTTAATATTTTTTATTATTATGACCACAAAAAGGAATTAAACATCCAAAATTTATCACTTTTAAATTTATAATTTTTTAAATAAATTAAAATTCATCATAATTTAAATATGATGTATGTTTCATTTTAATAAACGTTGAATGTTTTTCTTGTAACAAAGAATATATATATATATATATA